>SCDY01000625.1:0-52250 GCA_004143825.1 Drosophila micromelanica
TATATATATATATATATATATATATATATATATATATGTAATAAAAATATTTAACAAAAAAATATAACAAATATAAATCCAAGTTATAGTATGTGCATTAAAGCTTAATAAGAATATTGCCACACACACACAACACACCACACATATACAAACACATGTTGTAAGTTTTAAAATTGTTGAAGCAAGCAAATAGCGTAAAGCAAATCATTTAACTAGACAGAAAACAAAACTACCTATAAACTATATGCATAATTATTATGTTTATTATTACTACATTAACATATAAATGTCATCTCAGAGATGTTTCAAAACGAGCAACCAACCAACCAACCAACAAAAATGTAATAAAACTTAATGATAAAAAGAAAAAAATATTGAAATTCTATTCATAAAGACTAGTTTTTTTCGGGTTTAGCTTTAATTTATTGTTTTCTTTATATACGTTAATTTTGTATAATTAATGCGTAATTTATTATATTGCTCACAAACGGAACTTGAAAGTGCGCTGCTTAAGACATATTAAAATTCTGCGTAAAATCATATTCAATAGTGGGTATGACAGTTTGCACGAATTTTAAAAATATAATTAAATATAAATGTACACCCAGTTGGCCGCCGCCCTCTTCGACCGTCTGGATGATCTTTTTCATAATATCAGCATGACGGCAGGGATGCACCGATGCCATATTCGGACCAGGCAAATGGGGATGCGATTCCATTGTAACAGTCTTTTTGGCATGATCCTGTGATACATCCTCGTACATTTGCTCCACATTAAGCGGCTTACGCTGCTCATCGTAACCGACCACCCAGAGCCGGGGCGTTTGGTAGTATTTATCGTACGTAATATGCAGATCGTAGGTCCGTGTGTGCAGCACGGAGTCGCCGCTACTGGCAGTCTCTCCTCCAGCTCCTGCTGCTGCTGCGCTGTTGCTGGATTGCGTGTCAGGGTCGTGCTTACGTGTGGTGGTGGCCACAGCAGGATCGACAAGTTCTAGCATGCCGCTCTCCTCAAATGCATCCATATCAATGGCCTCCTCATCGTCATCCTCATTCTCGTCATTGGCTGCCGCTTCAGACGGCGACATTTTATCGCTATCGGGCGAGTGCATTTCGTCCTAAAAATAAACTCGATAAGTCTGTGCCATAACTTTGTTTAGTCAGTGTAATCAAACCTTGCTTTCATCCAAAGTCAATTCGCAAATTTTCTCATCCAGTTGATTGGTGCCGTCATCGTTTAATTGATGTGTCTCCACCCAGCCACCATCGCCGCTCTCCTCCTCAACCAATGTCTCCTCCCCCACATACTCCATTTGCTTGCAGCGACGATAGCACGGCACATTGCGTGTTATTAGAAATTGTTTGTCTGCATTTAAATTTAATTAGTTAAATTTAAATTAGTTTCAGCAAGGTTTAAATAATTTGTCATATTTGTTTACCCTTTGGCAAGTATGGTTTTGTTTTGTTTTCATCGCCCGCCGCCCATTGCCATGTGGGACAGTGGTGCACCAAGTGATCCCCAGCAGCCACAAACTCCTCCGGCGTTAAGACGCCAGTTTCGCGAAATTTGGATTCCTATTCAAAAATACATAAACTTTTATTTAATTGCAAAGGGGTCGTTGGCTGATCCCCACCTCGGCGACAGACCGCCAATTTAATGACAAACAAATTTATGAGTAAGTCAGAGCAAGCTGAATTAAAAAAAAACTTTTTATTTGTGATACAGAATTGAAGTAGACAACTATGAAGATAAATATAATGCTTTATCAAATAAAAGGTACATAACTTTGCCCCTATCTTCAGTACCCACACCAAAGTGAAATACTTGCCTTTAGAACTGGCGTCAAGTATTCTGCTACATTTAGTGCTGTACCTTTTACTGTATTAAGCACGCTTTGCATTGTTGACGACTTAAGTATTTTCTTAGTTTCAAAGACTACGATGCACTCACTGTATTTATGAATAATTGCACACCTGCTACTTTCTTTTTGGTTTCTATCTTTTGAACGCTTTGCAACACTGCTAAATATCCGCAACAGCTGATGACAATGCTGCAAAGGTCCGAAATATTAACTATCGCTGTTAATTCTGCTGTATATAGGGCGTTAATACATTTACATTAATCGAAAAGAAGATATTTTGACAATTATTATCGCAGGCGCATAAAATAAAGTAAATTTGTATATTTGGTATATATACCAAAAAATAAACATAAAATATGTGTGTGAAAAATCACCAATCAATTTTGTCATAATCTGTTATATTAAATATATACTAATTAATAAATTTTTAAATTGAGTTAATATTGCTTGCAAACTTGCATGAAGCCGCAAATTTTAAAATTATGAAATATCGATGGTAAAAAACGATTATTTCCGCACTTCAAAGTATTATCGATAGTCTTCAACTATTTGACATCGCTTTCAACAATTTACTCTCTGCGCCATATGCGACATGTGGATCACATGTAAATAAATATGGAGTCGAAATTTGTGTTACCGTCGCCAAATTTCAACAAAAATGTTAAGGAACCCAGCAAGGCGAATCTGCATTACCTGACACCATGTGGCATGACGCTGCTGCCACGCAGCAAACAGCCGCCACCCATGTACGGTGCACGCGGGAGTACTGTGCCCGGAAAATACATCAACCCGGATCAGCAACAGGTAAACAAAATACTAAAAACATGGTAAGACAAGTCATAAATACCGCTCTGATCACAGGACAGCAACAAACCAATAACTACGGAAGGCACACCAGCTCAAAGTACTGAATACTGTGTTAACTGTAGCATGGAATTGGCCACAGCGCAGGACATGCGACGGCATTTGGATCAGCACGAGACGTGTCCTGCGGAGAATTGTAATTTCACAGCCATGGCCAGCATTGTGGAGCAACATATGGAGGCGAATCACATAACGGGCTTGTATAAAACCGTGAGAAAAGCGTGGACGCCAGAGGACATCGCTGCTTGGCGGGCGGAAAGATGCAAGAGGTTAATTTTGAAACAGAGATCAAGTGAATAAATACTTTGTCACACCTAATTTCCTTACAGATTTCCCACAGCGGCTAACGTAGAGGTAGCTAGGCAGGCGAAGGAACAGCGCCTAAAGCGCGGCGAACGTTTAGAGGCATCCAACGCGCGTTTTGGTAAGCGAGAGGATCGCCGTCGCACACGACCACAAACCAATCGTCGCGAAGGTCCAAAGCAAACTAAAAGTCTGGGACAACGAGGTAAAACACCGGTGAAAGCACCTCAGAAATTGTTGGCAACACCGGAGGTATCAAAAGACAGCAGTATCAAAGTCAGCTCGACGTTTCGTGGGACAAGTGGAATGACGGATTACAAGCATGTCAAGGAAAGAGCCAAAAGGTGCGAGGTGCACGCCTTGAGCAGTATGTTGGGCATGTATGGAACGGACAGTGAGGATGAAGATGAGGATCAGGATGAGGCGATGGCCAACAATTCTCATGTTGAGGTTGATTTGCCACCTGTAACATTAGTAGAATCTAAGAAAACTGTGGACACAATAGATAAGCCAGAAAAATGTGCGCAGGATGTGGCCGAGCCTCCACCAATAATCGCCGTGGAAGATATCAAAACAAATGGGTCTGGTTCTTCTGATGAGGAACCCACTGAAGTGCCCATTCAACGAATAACAGAAACAGCTTCAGTGCCGGCTGAGTCACAAGAATGCAAATCTTCAACGGCAACTATTAAGTCCAAACCGAATACTGAAACAGCTGCCAAGCGTCCTTCATTCAAGAAACGGCCAACCGGCTTGAATTACAAGAAAGCACGTTTCTTAAGAAATCAGAACACGATGCTTTTGAAATTATTGGCTCCTGATATACGTCACGAGCGAAATGTTCTTCTGCAATGTGTGCGCTTTGTGTGCGGCCAGAACTTCTTTGACGAAGATAAAAGCCGTTTAATTCCAGACTCATGAATTTAATTGGAAAAATCTTAAAAAAGGAGCTTAAGTTTAATGCACAGATAAAACCATGATAAGTTAAATTTAAATTTGTTGTCAGTTCGGTTGAATTCCTCCACTAGAATCGGCAGCTATGTTGCCACCACCAGCTGCAGCATTACCGCTACTTGATCCGCCGCCATCTGTAGCTCCCACGCCAGTGCCGGCTGCCTGTTGCTGGGCCGCAGCTGCAGCTGCCTGTTGTTGTTGCTGCTGCTGCTGTTGTGCGGCTGCGTGTTCTTGCTGGCGCTTCTGCTGCTGTCGGGCTGCGTGGGAGTGCTTGGCCTTGGTCTCCTCCAGCTCGCGTACCCTCGAACGGGCGTGTTGTATTCGATGCCAGGCCATCTGTAGTACCTTAGCGGATGCATAGCCGGAACCCTCGTGCGGCTGCCCGGTGGACACTTGTGTGAGGTAGTTGATTTGTTCGGAGAGCTTGGACTCCACACTGGACAAACTCTTCAGGAATTGCTGTGACTGAGTCTCGGCGCTCTTTTGCGATGACTTTTCCTTGCCGAGCTCCTGCAGTGCCTGACCTTTATGGTAACTAAATCAGCTAACTGTATGTGCACATAAAGACGCCTCTTACCAGCACTCTGCATGCAAAGTATTATGTCTTTTTCAATCTCATCTAGGGCATGTATTTTATCCAGAGGATTCATGGTTGTAAGCGGTCTTGTTTTTGCTTGTTTGTGTTGTGACCATTCACACAAAACGTAATCTGTTAGTCGGCTTGCCAGGGTTGGTTATTAATTTTTAATTTTATGTTATCGAAGCTATCGATATTTTTTAAATTCAGCTATATTTTTTAAGGTATACAGTTATTATTATTTATATGTACAGATTTTCAATGTCCAATGCCAAACCATGAACATTTAAAAAACTGTTTCGGCAACAATAAACAATTCTCATAAAGCTCCGTTGACTCCTGGTCTATATGCCACACCATAAAGCCACTCCCACAATCGATTTGCTTGTGCAGTGCAAATTGCAATCGATCAGCAAAATGCATTTTACACTGTCGACACTCAAATAAATGATCATGAGCATCTGCACTGAGAAATCGCCGGATATTTCGTATTTCATGCATACCGCGAAATGCCCCAGTTACGTCAGTTAATATGAGAAATGTGGGTGTGTTATCCACATCTTTGCTGCTGATCAGATATGGCACTGCATAAAGCTCCTTGGTACTCGAGCACACACGCAAGCAGTATAAATTCACCTTCAGGGAGCTGGGAAATTGGCCAAAGCGTTGGCCCTGATAGTCCATGTAGCTCCTTGTGAGCAGCGCCAGGTCGACCCGAGCTGCGTTGTTGGTGCCCAGGTAAAGGCTATCGGATTTCACGCGGTATTGCAATGGGAGATCGAGTTGTCCCAGCCATTGACGCTTTACAATCAGTTTTAGGCGCTTTATGGTGCACGCCTCCAGGGGAACACGCTGGTGCGACTGCACAAAGCTGCCAATTTTCTCGAGCAGCAGCGAGAATACCATGTCCACTGTCTCCTTGATGTCCAAATGATGGCGTATCACGACATTGGTGCTCTCGTAGTACATGCGCTGCTTGGTCACGTTCACGTAGAACCCAATGGACAACTCAAGTCGGTTTGCCTCGTGGCTCAGGAAGCGCAAAAGCTGGGGCACGGCCTCCATGCCTGCTTCCAGTAGAAACTCATTGGTGCGGCTGACAGCGCTCTCGTCGCACAGTATGAACGTGTCAATGTGCTCCCGTTCGATCCGCTTCAGGAGCAGCTTCTCGTCCAGGCCCAGCTTGATGTGCTGATCATCTTGGCCGTCTAGCCAGTGATGACTGTATGGCTCGTGTGCCCCGACGCGACTGTGACAGCTTTGACAGTCCACAGTTTGGTTATTTTTGACAATTTGATGACGAAAGGTCCTTGTATTTTCCGCTGTCTCAAAGATGTAACGAGAATGGCTGCGACGTGACATTCTTAAAGTCTCGAACTGACTGACAAATCGTCGTTATAAGGAATCAGCTTATATATAAATCTAACGGTAAATGTAGAACAAATGTAGTACCTGTACTTGAGACCACAGTATGACCTCTAATCAGCTGCGACAGCTGCATTTTGACTACCTGTACAAAAAGCGTTTATTGCCACGACCTTAAAAACGAAAATCGCTTGGAATGTAATTGTTTAAATTACTACACTAGGTAAAAACAAGTGAGGCACCTAATGAGTATTGAAGTGGTAAAATCAAAAAGTTAAATTAATGTAATTTTATTGCTATTGTCAACTAAAAGTCTAAAAATATCGTTAATATATGGAAATAATTTAAAATGTTTGCCGCCAATTGACTTCACAAATTTACCTAACACTGAATCGCACTGAAACGCAATGGTTCAGCTCATATGTGAACAAGCCGTTCGATAGACTTTTTTCTTATGAACTAGCTGAGGTTGCTTGGTTCTCTCCTAATTTTCTCAAGGTTTTTTTTCAAATGTTAGCTTAAAAATGGCTTAAAACATATACCTACAAATTGGTGTATATATAGGGTTTAAACGCAAGTTAAGTATTTTTACCACATTTTGTATGGGGCTGGCTTTCGAGTTTGCTGCATATCGATTCAAATATGTCAGAAACGTAACAAACGATTTTGATAAATCTTTCGGGTTAATTTAAATAAAACTATAGGCTTTAATTGTGTATACCTGGTTATGTGGGGTATTATCTCAAATGTTTAAAAATTTTCAAATTGTAAGAACACAATTTTTTAACCCCAATTTAAGAATTTAATTCTTAAAAATGTTGCATTAAAGTTTGTACGATTAGGTGCCAAAAATACGCAAAATAAGATCTGGTTCCGGCCCGTGAACCAAGTTTCGTAAATCGACGCTAATTGTCCGCCGCTAACTTGACGCACATGCTTTGTTTACGTTTATTATACCAGCTGATCCGCAGATTGGAATTGTAGAAAATTACCGGTAATTTGTTTTTACTTAATAATAAGTAAAAATGGACGATGAGGAGCATTTGCACCGCTTTGGTACACCTTTGGAGCCGCTAGAAAAGGGTAAGCACTTCGAATATTGATTATAACCCATAACCGATAAACGTTTACAGATGAGGTGCCCGCCAAGAAGCCGCTGGCGATTGAGGATCAAATTGTTAAAGATGAAAATGGTAAACGTCGGTTTCATGGTGCCTTCACTGGCGGCTTTAGCGCTGGATTTTGGAACACTGTGGGCTCACTGGAGGGCTGGACGCCACAGAATTTCAAGAGCTCACGCGCAGAAAAGGCAAGCAAAGTCCAACAGCGACCCGAAGATTTTATGGACAAGGAAGACTTGGGTGAGTTTGGCATAGCTCCACAGGGCATTCGCACTCGTGACGAATTCGCCAAGGAGAGCGAACAGGAGCAGCGCTCGGGCCAGCGCAAGCGGAAGCTGATGCAGCCACAGACCGCTGGGCCCATACCCGGCATCCCAGTACTGGAGCAACTGTTGCGTCCCGTGCGCGACAAGGTAGCCGTGCGCATACTGAAGAGTATGGGCTGGAAGCCCGGGCAGGGCGTAGGCCCGCGACAGACACGCAAGGAGAAGCGCCAGGCAACGGCGCGCAACAAGCGGGAACAGTATCTGCTCGAAAACTATGGTGCCGAGGAATTGCCGACCACCAACAAGCAAGAAGACAGTGAAGCTGAGGGAGAGGGCGACGAGGACGAGGATGAGGACATTACCTTTGCGCCCGATGACTACGAGCCTATGTTCTATACACCCAAGGAAAATCGCTTCGGCATGAGCTACTCGGGACTTAGTCGGGCGCCAGTGCTGTCGAAGACCAGCACAAGTGCCACGCCCATGCAGCACATTAATCTCTTTGGGCAGCTGGAGACGGCGGCCAAGCACAAACAGTTGTCGATACGTGGCCAAGCCTTCGGCGTGGGAGCTTTTGAGGAGGAGGACGAGGACATTTATGCCAGGGACGATATGACGCGTTACGACTTCTCGCTGGCCGACAAGCAGCCCAAGCAAAAGAAGACGCAGCATGTCCAACAGCGACACGTAATCGATGGCTTCAGCGAGGACAAGAGCGACATAACCCACAACAAGCCATATGTGATTGATTTGCCTCGGGACTTTCAGCCACGCAACTGGTTGCTGCGACGCAGTCGCTTTGCGCCCCTGGATGAGAAACGTGCGCAGAAAATAGCTGAAGCATCGGAGCATAAGAGAGCCGGGTTGGGCAGGCATGATCTAAATCCGGAGCAACGCGCCCAGCTACTGGGTGAGACACAATTTAAAAAGAATCCCTTCAAGACGGCCAGCAGTGTCAGCAGTCAAGAGGAACGCAGCAAATCCTTGCTAGAACTGATCAGCGCCAAGAGCAGCAACTTTACAACTGGCGGACTTATCACCGCAACCGGTGAGGAGCAGCCAACGGCGCCGGTGGAGCTCAGCAAGGAACTGCAGGAATCTAATGCAGCGCTCTTGGAGCAGGCTGCCACCAAAACGAAGAATTTAGGTAAGTGCCTGTTGTTTTAAGCTAATGATAAATTCTACAAAGGTTTATTTATTGCAGCCTCCAGCACACCAGCCAGCGGATTCAAGCCCTTCCTTGCGGATGAGGCCAAACAGCTGCGCTATGAGAAGTTTCTGGCCTCGAATCTTAAGAATGACACAGAGATTACACAGCTTCTGGCCGAATTGCAGCCGGTGACGCTTTCGCTGTGGGATCGTGAAATGGAAAAAAAGGAATTTGTACAGGCGGCTAAAATCTACAGACCGCTGGCCGGTCTCATGTTCGATAGATTCGTCTCGGAAGCAACGGTGCAGGCGCAGCAGGTGGAGGAGCAACTTCAGCCAACGGAGCACCGGAATATTGTTATGGAACGCACAAAGTGCATGTGGAAACCCAACGCATTGCTGTGCAAGCGCTACAATATAGCAGAACCCTTTGGTGGTGCTCTGCCAGAAGCGGATAAAGAACTGAAAGTCAAGTCTAAGATGTCCGTATTTGATTATTTGGAAACTTCGGTCAACACCAAGGCGAATTTCCAAACGCCAAGCATTATACCCAAGCATATTGAGGCCCCCAAGCAGCAACAGCAGCCGACGCTGACGCTGCCGCCTGCAACAGCTGCTGCCACGGGGGAAGTAGAGAAACCAGCGCCGCCGACGGAAACAGTGCAACCTGCAACCAGCAGCGCAGCGATCAAGCCCAGCTTTGTGCCGAAGACGCCACTGGAGCAAGCTGTGGATGCGGCGCGCAACAAACCCATTTCAGAAAAGACTGATCTCTTCAAGAGCATATTCGATGACAGCGACGAGGAGCAGGAAACCGGAGAGGCGCAGGATCAACTAGACACGGATAACAAATTGGCGGCCATGCAGGCGGCTCTGGGCTTGCCCTCAACCACGACAAAATCCGCGGCGGCGGCGAATGTGCTGCGCAATAATTCGCCGCCACGTGGCATATTTGCGGCGCTTTTTAAACCAGCGGAAGATCAAGTCGTCAAACCCTCAGAGTCGGCGCCACCAAAATTTGCGCCCATTGCGGGCAACAAGTTGAAAATTGCATACAAATCACGGGAAGAGCGGCTTAAAAACGATAAGGAACTGGCCATGGCGCAGGTGCCCGCCGATGATCTTTATGGACCCAAGTTGCCCAGCCAGCTGAAGCAGAAATCGCCCGACTGCGCCGTACAGACCGAGGCGCACATTGATGCCAAACTGCAGCAGTTATGGATGCAGCATGCGCCAAGCAAACGCAAGTCCGAGCACTGGGTGGAACGGACGCTCAGCGGCAGCGATGACAGCGACGAGGATAGCTCTGATTCCAGCAGCGATGACAGCGACGCAAAGGCAAAGAAATCAAAGTCCAAGAGGTCGCACAAAAGTGCCATCTCCAAAAAGTCCAAGAAGTCAAAGCAAAAGCTCAAGAAAAAGTCCAAAAAGAGCGAGAAGCCAAAGCACAAGTCCAAGAAAAAGAAAAGCAAACACTAAAACTAATAATAAGAGTAATTTATAATTGTACTTAAAAAAAAGTGTTTAAGATTTCAAATGGAAATGGAAACGGTGCGCATTATAGTATTGATATTTTTTTTATTGACATTGAATATAATAGCCATTGTCTATGAGAATGGTATATTGATGCACTAGCTTGGGATTCGGACCCGGTTTCTCGTTGGTGTAACTGAAATTAATCATAAATTAAACTGTAATCTAAGGAAAACCCAATTCCATTAAAGTTTGGTGACTTCTTGGCGATAATCCTCAGTCGGTTGTAGTCCGCAACAAATCTGTCCGGAGCATTCTCCCCACAGAACGTCTGGTGCAATTTCTCGCTGTTGTCGGGCAACACTTCATAGACCTTGATATTGTCGAGCTGGCAATTGGTTTCCGAGCCCATATTAAAGTCTAAGGTAAATCAATCAAATTATAATAATATAATTAAAAAAAAAATAAATATATATAGCCCACCGGAAAAAAAGAATTGTAGTCTATTTCCCGCTGGAACGGACACACGCCAGCTGCATTCCGAGTAATTGCGATTATCGTAGGGTGGACTAGAGATCTTTCCCTCCAGGGCGGTTAAAAAACCACCGCAACCCTCGGGCTGCTTATCACTCCTGGCGTAATAAAAGAGGTGCATCCCTCTCAATCCCGAGCTCATGAGACGTACCGCATTTGTTGGGCCGTATACGGATATGCGTGAATAAATGTCTTTTGTTGCATTATAAATGGTACGATTCGTACGTAGATCTGTCACCTAAATAAAATTAGAAATAATTTTAAGTTATTTTTAACACGCATTGTAATACATACATTGAAGAATGGCCGGATTCCCTCCAATTGCAGGAATCTTATCTCTAATGTTAGGAGATATTCCTCAGGTATGCGTATATAATTGGTGCAGCTCGCAAACTCTTTTGCATCGAAGGTATAGTAATTAATATCGGCGTTAAGAGCAGTATAAGTCCAATTACAATCTGAAATAAACACAAATAATATTGATCAAAAGTCATGATTGAAATTTTATTGATCTCTCCCAATGCTGAAAGTGGTAAAAAGGGTAAACGGGTTTTGTGTCTAATAGGCAGATGGAGACGGCTTTTTTGATCAGTACGATCAGCTAAGTCAATTTCGGCTATTTATATAGCAATGATCTCGGCAATTACAAAAGCTGGGTACCTTTTTTACTTTAGATCATGGTCTGTTATTCCAAAGGCAGAAAAAGTTCTTTATATTAATATCTTACCCCACTTCATTATTATCGATAATTATCGATGCTTAGAGTATTAATATCGGATAAAAGTTTGGCTTACTTGTTTTCTGTTTAATTGTTACATCTAGCTCAAATGGGGATCCTTGAGCACTGCTGTGGAACGCCACCTCGAATTTACCCGCATATATTGGCACAAGGGTGTTTTTGATTTGACCGCAATAAAATCTGCTGGATTGGATTTGGACGTCCATGGTTAGGCGGAGGTAATCACTGCATTTGCCTGTCAATGGGGACGCATCTGGCAGCTGCAGCGAATTTATGTCCATTTCCAGCTCGCTATTGCTCTGAATGCGCCAGACACAGTGGACGTTGCCCCCATCGCCGCCGTGTTGAAGGTGGATCGTCTAACGGGAGTTGTGTGATGAGAGAGTTTCGTGCGAAGGAACGATCAGCTGCTTACCTCATTCGAGTTCAGCTCGTAGTCCGTCTGGCCACAAACAGTGGCCACCATTTCCAGGATCAGCTCAAAGCCGATGCCATTCGGTTGCGCCTCCGAACCGCTCAGCATGATCAGCAAATCCGTTGTCGAGGTGTAGAGCTTGGTGTCGTTGCCCAGGTTGCTCGTGTAGATGCCCATGCTGACACTGTCGTCAGTGAAGCCATCGAGCACCTGCAGCGTGTTGCATTTGAGGCAGCGATCGGCGTTCAGCTGCAGCCGCTTCAGCCACAGGGAGAGGCGATAGCCTGGCGGCGCAGTGGCCCGGAAGAAGCAGTGCAGATCCTCGCCACTGGTGCCATTGAGATCGTAGTGGCGCACCAGGCTCATGCGGCTGTTGCCCTCGCTGAGGGCCATCCGCTCGTTGCAGTTGGGCGTAAAGTGCACGCTGGCCAGGAAGCCGTCACCAAGCGCATCCACACGAGCTGCCAGTTTCGACAATATGGTCGCCTGATTGCTGTCCACCATGACGGTGGGTTCGGTCAGATTGCCGCACAGGCGGGCCACCTGCTGTTCCCTGCTGACCACATTGCCCCGATAGACGCTGACATAATCGTAGTCACAGAGCGCCGTCCGCATTATATCCAGGTGCTTGAAACGTAAGAAGATCGCGTGCTGCGCCGGCGCCAGCACATGCCACTCGCACACCTGGTCGAGCGTCTGGTTCTCGCGGATCGGGGCTCGCAGCGTGAACGGTGAGGTGAAATTGCCGCCACAGCCGATCAGCTGGTATTCGACTCTGAAGAGCTTGTCGAGCATTGTGGGCGCATAGCTGAGGCGGACTCGTCCATAGCCGCCCACCTCAAAGTCCGAACAGTGGGTGCCGATCAACTGCTCCTCCGGCCCGTCCTGGCGGAAGGCGTCAACGCTCGTCATGTTGCAGACCCGGCGGTATCTGCGTCTGCCGTCGCTTTTCACGCTGACCAACAGCTGGAGCTCGGTGCCTGTGGTAATGTTAATGTTGCACCGCTGCCCGAACTGATTGGGCAGGAATCTCTGGACTCTGCCGTGCAGTGTGCGCGGCTCTCTGCTGGCCTCCAGCTTGATGTCGCAGGTGGGCACGGCGACGAAGGTGAAGCCATCGCCCGTTATGTTGGCATTGGTGCGGAACACAACGCGGATGCGATTGGACTCAACGTGCAGCGGCGGTGGTTGCTCCCGACCGCATAACCGGGCAACCGGATGCCAGATGCCCCCCTGGTACTTGAGCACCTCCAGGCGATCGTGGCTGCAGTTGGGCGCCAACTCGATGAAGAACCTGTCCTTGAAGTCCAAGCGTATCTCGAAGTTGTTGGCCGCCTGGAACTCCCAGCTGAGCTCCATGTTGTCCTTATAGCCTTGCGCATCGATAACCACCGGCGGCGATGGACGAGTCTGTAACCGGAGCACGTTGCTCGAGCGATTCGCCGATTTGACTTGACTGGCCTGCAGCTGGATCTGACTTCTGTCCGGGCGGTATTCGGTCGCATGGTAGAGCACCTTCACCGGAGTGCCCGCCCCGAAAGTGATGTTCAGCTGGGTCGCGTCGCCACAGCTCCTGGCCAGCTCGATTCTGGTGCCTCTGCTTATGACCAGGTACTCGCGTTCGCAGCTATCGCCAAAGCTGACATTGCCACTCAATTGGTAGTCCAGGCTCTGTCGCAGTGTCCACACGCACTCCAACGGCCCCAGGGTGTCGGCCAGCTGGGGTAGCTGGAGGGTTGCGCCCTCCACCAGTTGCAGCTGGCCTCCGCAGGGGTAACGGCGATATGTGGCCCGGAAGCGACGCACATTGTTCCCAATCTTCTTCATCAGTATAAGGCTACCAGCTGTGGTGGCCAGCGAATAGCTAGCGAGGCTGGCGTCCAAGTCAACGGTTTTCTGGAGCACATCGTCCCTGAATCGAATTCCCGGCTGCTCTACCGGTTGTCCGTTTAGGTAGTCCTGGAAGCTGAGCACAAACGTCTCTTCTGGCTCGGCCATAAACTGGACCTTGCAGTAATAGCTGGGCAGATTGAAGAGCTCCTGATTGGACAGCGATCCATCCGCCTGGCTGCCAATATCCGGCGGACAAACCGACGCTAGCTCGGAGCTAAAGCGGGCGCGCAAAGTTATTGTCGAATATTTGGGGTGCAGCCGGATGCGAGCGTACATAAAGTTATCTGTGGACTCAATGATGTCGCTGCCATTGTCCGCATCCAGTTTGAACGATGTTATCAGGGATAGCTGGTCAACATCATTGTAGAACAAGCTTCTCGGAAATATCAGCAGTCTCCGCCTAGGCACACTGACAATAGATATTTATTATTAATATACCATAGCATATAGTAATATAATTAAGACTGTAATATTTTTACTTGCTACTCACCTTTCAGGATTGGGCAGGTTTTCGGCTGAACGCAAATCATTCAGATTTAGGAACTCCAGACGCACCCGCTGTCCCTTGGGCACCGTAATCCGCCATTGACAAGTCCTTGGCCACCTGCTTGGGGTAGCTAGTCTTGGGATTTCCAGTTCACCGGACTCCGCGTTCACATTCACATTGCAAGTGCCTTCCATTGCCCGGTACGTCAGCTGGAATCCGCGATACCTGTTCACTGTCTTCACAGTCACGAGCCGCAACGAAATCTCGTTCGTGCTGAACGTAACCGTAAAGGGACTGCTCACATTGCCGTATAGGGTCTGGATGAGGCTACGATCATTTGTGAGATCCAGAATTTCAATGCGATCGACGGATTCGGGTGCCTTCTCGGTGGCCTCCAGGCCATCGAATGGCAGATGCAGATCACTAAAGTTCAGCCGGATGTGCGTTCTAGTTGGCGTCTTTACGACGTACTCGCACACCGCTGGCTTCGGATAGCCGCCTAGAGATGGGTACCGCTCCGATTTGATGGTGCCCGCGAAGGCGGTAAAGTGGCCGCCGCAGGTGCTGATCGATACGTTCAGCCGGAAACCGCCATTGGGCATGCTGAGACTCGTCTGGTAGTGCACCAGGAGAAGGTTACCGGAGCTGTGTATTGTCGGCGGGCGACGGCAGGTGTGCAGGAGTCGGCGGGCGAGCGTTGTGGAGCCATCGTAGAGCTCGACAAACTCATCGTCGCAGTCCCGAATGCTCAATTCGAAGTCGTCCACGAAAGTGGCCATTATGGTCTCGCCCGGCGGCGCTATTACCACCCAGGTGCAGTCCGAGTACGCGTGCGGATAATACGGATAGCCGGGCGTGCTGATGTTATAGCTGCTCGCCGTCTCAGTTAGACCCACCTCCGCATCGCATTCGCTGTACTCGCGGTACGTGAGGGTCCACCGGTTATACGAGGGATTCGGCCTAGACCGAGGGATCGGCGCGTAGTACCGGATGAATGCATGCGGTCCGCTGGTGCGAAAGTTGCGCGTAGCGAAGCCGAACTGATTGCAAAACTTGCCCGGCGCCAGGATCGGCGCACCCGCATCCAAACCGTCGTAGATGAGACCCGCGTACGGGCAGCTGACATTCTTCGCACCTTCGTTGTATTCAATTGAGATGTCGATGACCTTGCCGGGTCGCACCTCGATGTGCCATTCACATTCCTGGAATCTGTTCGTGTGCGTGGCGAGGATGGTGCCCACGGAGCCGGTCATGTTGGAGCCGCATGCCAAGCCCACCCAGGACCGGAAGCCGGTGTCATTGACCGATACGTCTGTGACGAACTGCAGCCGGAGATTGGGAGTACCGTCCACACGACGTACGCCATCTTTGAGGCTATAGTTGCAGGTGCGCAGCTGCTCCTCCCAATCGACCAGATTGCTCGAGCTCTGTACGCTCAGATAATCAGACTGGCACTGACCCATGACCTCCAGGCTAACATCAAGCAGAGTGACATAGGCGTGCAGCGCCGGATCGGGTATCTTGAAGGTCCACATACAGTTCAAGTTCGTCTTGTAGCCGTACGGATAACCCGGAGATTCGAGAACGACCGTCACATCGTCCAGGATATACTCCTTATTGCAATCCCCGCCCTGTATCGTGGTATTAGTCTTCAGCTCCTCCGTGCGCAGGACGCGCCACTGCAACCGGAAGGCATCGAAGTCCGTGTTCACGGTCTTCAGATAGACCACATTGCTGCTCGAGGTGAACTGCCAGGGCGACTGACCTATGCTAATGGCCAGGGCAGTGTCGTCGAAGCCATCGAACAGCTGAAAGAATTGCCACGGAATATCAGTGCCATCTCTAACCACCAAGCCCAACTAGGGCAGCCCAGTTACCATGAGTCCCGTGTTGTACTCCTCAAAGTCCAGGGTGATTACGCGCTCCCGCTCGACGAAGATGCGCCAGCTGAAGGGTTCCTCATCACCGCGCACCGCCAGCACTGGCGGCGATTCGATGATGCCATCGGTGCCCTTGGTCAGCTCGTTGTCGTGCACTGGAAGTACAAGAGGATTAGCTCCAGAGTTGCGCCAAAGAGTGAGTAATAAATTTTTGTTGTTTATAAAAATGTTCGTATTTATGAATATTATAATTATAAATTTTAAGAATTTTTATAATTTGAATGATGTCCATACCAGCTAAAAACGTGTGCAATCATAGAGATCAGAGATTTGTTGTTGCATCCTATTTTAGATTTAATTGTGTTTGAATTTACTTTGCAACGAAACCTGGTTCCAAGCCGCGGTTTTTGCTACGGTAATAAAAGCTCGGATCCATACTTCATCTCTTTGTTCTTCATTACTCTATGGGCAATTGGCAAACTGCTCTCTCACTCTCTCTCTGTGTGCTCTCCTCAGAAAATGGCGTGCGAGCTCAAATCGTTGTACACATATTTACATATGTATGTATGTATGCATGTATGTGTGTAAATTGTGCATGCATAAGAAGTCTTTGCATAATCTGGTCACTCTCTCTCTCTCTCTCTCGATAGAAAATCAAGCTGCCTTTCTCATCTTGTTATTTAAAACTGACTTTGCGTCCACTTACCGTAGGTCCAGTGCAGCCTGAAGCCAATGCCGCTGCTGCCGGGCTGGCTGCGGAACTTGAGCCACACCTTGCCTTGGATGATTGGCGATGCAGCGGGCAGCTCCTTGCCGCAGTAGAGGCCCAGCAAGTTGCCCAGCATTCCGGCACGCACCTCTAGAAAGTCTCCATTGCAGTTGTCCGACTTGGCTATGTCCAATGCCTCGATGCTCAGCTGGATGGCATTGCCTGCCCGCGGCTCCAACTGCCACACGCACTCCACGTTCGCCGGATAGCTGTCCGGATAGCCGGGCGAGGCGAGTGTGCCGCGCAAGGACGCAATGTTGCCACCGCAGGTGTTCTCAATGGTGGTATACTGCGCCGCCAGGGCGATGCCTTTGGCAATGATGAGCACATTGTTGGTGGGCACCATCAGGCTAGCTGGATGTTCCTGGCACAGATCAAAGTAGTCAACTTTGTCCTCGACATTCGAGACGCGCAGTCCCGAGGAGCAGTTGCCGCCACTGCAGCCCTGGCACTCCAACCTCTCTATGTTTAGGCTGATCCTACTGCCTTCTGGTCCAGTGATCGTCCAGTAACAGGTCTCATCCAGACGGGCACGTAGATATCCCTCGCTGTCCGATCGCGAACCGCCGCAGGTCTGCGCATAGCGTAGCTCAAATTTGCCCCACGAGCCGGCCGGCGCTTTGAAGTGCAGACGCACTCCGCTCTGGACTCTCAAGGAATCCCGACGGCTATCGCCACAGGCACGTTCAACAAACGGATCACCGTTGATGGCCAGGCCGGATATCTCCAGCATGGCGACGCTGCAATTGGTCGAGTCGGTCAGGTTGAACGACATGAAGGTTAAGATGGAGCCATAGGAGTCTGCTGGCTGAAAGTAGAGTATCGGTAAGAACAAGATGTCCAGATATCAGATATCGATATTTTACTTATATGTCAAAACAGCGAAAAAAAACACAAAAAAATAGTACCTAGTCGAGGAAGCCGGACTAAAAGATATCCTGAAGCTATCTGAGAGCTCTCGCTCTATTTTAGGGTTCAGTTTCAGTTTCAATTGTTGAAATCGATTTTTATCGATGTTAATAATAATCGATTTTATTTTCAAGCCTTAATCTATCTAAATAAATGCTTTCCACTCACCTCTAAGGTCCACACGCACTCCACATCCTTGTCGTAGATGTCGTGGCCTTGCTCATAGTAGCCAGGAGAGACGATGGTGAACCGGCTGACGGTCATGTAGCCACCGCAAGTGGCGGGCACCGTCACGTAGCTGGCTTTCACGTATTTGCGGGCGCGTTCCGGGCTGCTGTGGAAGCGGACACGCAGCTCGTTGGCCGGCGAGAGCAGCGTTTGTCCGTCGGGCTCCACCCTGCAGCTGTGAAACAGCGATTTGTCACCGGAGCGCACCTCGAGCGCGTCCTGGCTGTAATCCTGATGCGGCGTCTCAATGTGCGCCTCGAGCAGGTTCAAGCGGATTTGATTGCCCGCGGGCACGCTGATGTGCCACTCGCAGTCCAGATCAACGCTGTACGGCGCATTGGGCGTCTCAAAGTTGCCGCCCGGCCCCAGCAGCTCCCCGCCGCAGCCGATGCGCTGATACTCGGCGTGAAATCCCTGCGCCTGCTCCGAGGAGTCGCTTTTGAAGCGGACCAGCAGGCGATTGCCCACGCTGGTAATGTCCACGTTTTTGACGCTGCACAGACGTCGCTCGCCGAGCAGCTGATCGTTCCGATAGTCGCTCACCAGGACATAGTCATGCTCACAACTGTTGATGTCCAGCTGCTCCACGGCCAAGTGCGAGAAGGCCAGTCGGATGTGATTGTTGCCGGCGCCGGAGCCGGAGCCGGCGCGTATGTCCCACTCGCAGTTTGTGTTCACCGGATAGTTTTCGGGGAAATTGGGCGTCTCGATGGCGCCACGCAGCTGCTCCAGGCGCACACGGCAGTTCGTGGAGTAGTCCAGCACAAAATCGATGCCGTCGGGCAGCTCCTCGTCGACGGTGTAGCGCACCAGGACACGGTTGCTGCTGGAGCTCAGCACCATCTGACGGCCCGCGCTGCTGCAGTTCAGCGCCATCTTCGGACTGTGCGTGGTGGGTCCATCGTAAATGGCCAACTGGCCGCTGCACACATTCTCCTGGACCTCCAGCTGCAGACCCACGGTGGAGCCCTGGGCCACGGCAATCTGCCAGTCGCAATCCACAGCACCACGATTGCCCGGCACTCGGTGCGGCGAGTGTATGGTGCCCACGGACGAGCTGAGCTTGCCGCCACAGCCAGTGGCCGCCATCTGCCAGTTGATGTGGAAACCAGTCATCGCATAAATCGAATCCGAGCGGAATTGCAGGCGCAACGCGTTCCCATAGGAGGGTATGCGCGGGGGAATCCGTTCGCCGCAGAAGCGTCCAATAAGCGGTGAAGTCGACTGCTCCCCATTTCTGAGAGAGAGAGAGAGATAGGGAGAAAGAAAATTGGTTAGGCAATATAATAAATAGGTCAGAACGTCAGACAGAACGGGTGTAACTGACTAGGCAATACTTGTTCCCTACTTAAAACAGTCGAACACGGGCTTAATTATTATTTTAGAAATATATAGATTTTTAGAAGAGTTGATCCCTAACCGCCTGGGTATAATGCATCTAGTTGAGAGAGATCAATATATTTTATACATTTTTAGTACATATTCCAAAAATGCTACAACAATCTTGAAAAACGGACGGACTGTACCCAATATACACTCACACACCCACAATTTTGGGAGTATTCTATTCTAGTGTCCTAAGTCACAAAAGTCGGGGACTATAAAGAAATCAGCCAAGTAGCTCTAATGGTTCATCATCAATCAATTAGTCAATCAATCAAAATATTTAAAAAAATTTAATTTATATTATTGAAATGTGCCAACCTGATTTCCAGAAAGTCACCATAACAGTTCTCGTCATTTTCCGAACCCTCCAGAGTAAAATTGTGAACAATCAGCTCGATGCGATTACCGAGTGGTGCCTGAATTAACCACGTGCAATCTTGCATTGAGTCATATTTATTTGGCCAATTGGGAGAATTTATTGTGCCGTATCGAGCCGTGAAAGTACCGCCACAGTCTGTAAATAAATGCAAAGCTCGAGTTGAGAATATTGGATTGGGAGGGTTTCAGATAACCTTCGGGGGCCGATCCATAAGAGAGCTTCACCAAATAGAAAACATCAACATTTGAAGTTGCAATTATTGTCACCAGATTCGATTGGATATATTCATCGAAACGTAAAGATCGGGTTTCCTGGTTCAGGTCATAACTTTTCAATAGGACGCCCTCGGTCCGGGTGCTGTTGTCGTATATCCGAAAGTTGATATCCCTGATCACATATGGTACTTCAAATTTAAGGTGTTTTCTGCCCGGTGACTCAATGATCCAAACACAGCTCTTTTCGCTAACTAATGCCGTTATGCGAGCATCCGGTCTACTCATAACTCCACCGCAGGAACTCTCAATGTAGCTGTACTCCAAGCGCAGGCCACGACCACGCTGCGGATTCGCAGCGCCGTGGAATACAAAGCGTGCCTGATTGTTTTCCGAGATTAGCAGGTGATTGGTCAAGTTCTTAAAGAAACGCTGCTTCTCGCTCTCATTCCGGGACAGGTAAACCTGGGTAGAGAGCATTCGTTATAGGGGATACTCGCCCGTTTCAAATAGAGAATACGTACATCCAGATAGCTCGACTGATCGTCAGCTTTGATGGATAGTTCGTCGGTGTCCTCAGCAGGCGAATCTGCGGCGCTCAGCGACAGATCGGTGATATTAATCCGCACAGCTGTGTTGAGGGGTCCGTGTATATGGAAAGTGCATTCCAGGTGCTCCAGGTAGGAATTCGGATAGTTGGGTGTGGCTATAATGCCACCTTTCTCATCTCTGTAGTCGATGTTGCAAACTGGTTTAAATGGTAAAAGTTAAACAGAATTATCAAACTAAAAAACATGTTATGCTAAAAAACAAAACAAAATCAAAATTCAACTAATATTGAAAAATTTGATCGGTACATTTAATAAAAACCAATCATTTTTTTTTTAGATTCGGATGATTTGCCTAATTGGAACTTAAAACTTTCACATAAAAAATTAATTTCCAAAAAGGAGAGAAAATAGTCTCAGAATTATTGTAAGTGTATTGAAAAAAATAATTTAAAAATGTTTGAAAATTATGTTACGTTTCCTTCCGACAAAAATAAAAATAGCATTCTGGTTAGTATAGTATTCCGATCTGGATAGCAAAGTCTCAATTCCATTGCTTGAATGCTTGTTTGGATGTCTTGAAGCAAGTAAGAACGATGCAATCAGGTGTAACCGACTGCGCGATACTCGTATAAAATGAGTTAAAATAGTCAAATACGATCCCAACTCATTTCGATCTTTAGAGAAGTTAATTCGCAATTTGGTGACTATAGCTATAAAATGTTTATCTATCAATAAATAATAAATAATAATAAATAGATATGGAATATCCCACCTCTCTTGTAGCGCAGCTCGAACGCCGCGTTCCGCTGCACGCCGGACAGTTTGTTGTCGTAGATCATCAGGACCGCATTGCCCTTGGAGACAAGCGGCTGCAGTTCATCGTCGGATTGACGCTCCCCGCAGAAGCGTCGCATCACGGGGCTGTCCCCGGTGCGTCCATCGAATATTTCCAGTGCCTGCAAGAAACAGCTCCAGGAGTCCAATAGACCAATGCGCTCCACGTGCAGTTCAATCTGTGTGCCGGCTGGCTGTTCGATTAGATAATAACAGAGGTCGGAGCTCTGGCGGCCGAGGATCAGGCCGCTCGGCTCGGTGAAGATGCCACCGCAGCCGGGCTGACCCCTCACCACCTCGTAGTGCAGCTGGAACGCGCTGTCCGTGCGGTAAAGGTCCGTGTGAAAGTGTACGGAGAGCAGGTTGGATGAGCTGTGCAACGGCGACGGCTGTGCCGAACGGCAGGTCGTATAAAGGACACGATCCCCGTCGCGTACGCTGAGGGAATCCCAGTTGCTGCAGTTGCCATCGGTTGAGGGTCTCTCGCCGAGGGTGATTTCGTAGAAGCGCAACACGAAGCGAGTGCCGAAGGGCGCGTTCAAATGCCAGCGACAGTCCAGGCCGGGTCGCGTCTTGGCCGGATAGCTGGGCGAGCGCAAGACTCCACTGTCCAATTCCGATTCCAGATCCAGCTGCTCGCCGCAGATCAGCGGCTGCGAGTGCCAGGTGAGATTGAAGCCGCGCGCCTCCGTCTCGTTGTCGGAGCGAAACCAAAGGAACAGCTGCTCCTGGGTGGTCACCACACGGCCCGTGCCCTGCGGCAGTCCGTGGCCGCAGAAGCGTCCGATTTGCCGGGCGGTCAGCGAGCTGCCGTCGTGCAGCTGGAGGAAGTCGGCGCTGCAATCCTCGCTGGCCTGCAGATCGAACGTGCCGAAGGTGACGTTCAGCACCGAGTTGCGCGAGGATCGTATGATGAAAGCGCAGCGCTCGTTCGGCTGGTAGCGAGTGCCGCTCTCCCCGCCGGGCGGAAACTGCAGGCTGCCGGACTCGTTGCGGAGCACGATGCCGCAGTAGCTGCGCACATTGGAGCAGCTGCTGCCGGTGAAGCCCGGCGGGCAGAGGCACTGATGCTGGTTGCCCGGCAGCAGGCGGCAGGTGCCGCCGTTCTGGCACGGATTCGGATGGCAGTCGTCGGCGTCGGCGCACAGGGCGCCCGTGTAGCCCGGCTGGCAGATGCAGCTGGTGCCGCGTCCGCTGAGCACACAGGTGCCGTTATTCAGGCAGCGATGTTGGTCGCAGGGCCGCCGCGTGGCGTCCTCGCTGCAGCCATCGGCACCGTAGCCATGCCCAAAGAAGCCCGGCGGGCAGCTGCACACCACGGTGCCGGAGATGTACTCACACTGGGCACGCGGATGACAGATGAGCTGATCGTTGCACGAGTTGGACTTGGCCTCGGCACAGGTGCGTCCGTCGCCGGTCCAGCCGGGCGGACAGCGGCCGCATTTAACGGAGCCCTCCGTATTGATGCAGTTGACCAGCGGCTGCCGGCTGCAGCCGCCGTTGTTGCCATCGGCGCACTCGTCAATGTCGCGACAATATTTGCCATCACCTGCAACAAGGAATCGGAGTTCCAGAACTCAGATCAGATCACACACACACACAGTTAATGTCGCACCTGTGTAGCCCGGCGGACAGGGGCCGCAGCGAAAGCTGCCCGGCAAATTGATGCACTCGCTGTGACAGGGATCGACATCCGGCGCACACTCGTCCACGTCACGCGTACAGGGACTGGCGCTCGCAGAGGTTGAATTGGTGTCCGCCCAGGTCCAGCCCTGGTCACAGATGCAGACGAAGCCCGCCACATTGGTGGCCGGCAGACAGGTGCCGTGCTCGCCGCACAGCTCCGACGACTGGTTGGTCAGGCAGGCGTTCTGACGGAGGCGACAGTGGGCGCCCGAGAAGCCATTGCGACAAACGCACCTACAAGATTTAAACACTCCAATTGCACTTGATGATCCCGTGTTGAGGTGGCTGCTCCACTTACCGATAGCTGCCCGGCGTATTGATGCACTGGGCATCGTTCTGGCAGACAGCCAAGTCGGTGCCGGCAAAGTCTGAGCATTCGTTGACATCGTCCTCGCACGTCGGACCCTGGAAGAAAATTAAGAAATTTCAGTGCCAACAACAGTTGAAGTACATAAGAATATTCACTTTAAAGCAAACATCGCCTTTCTATGCAATTCTCAAGCAAATATCACCTTTCTATGCAATTCTCAATCAATTGAAACAATGCATATTTATTGAAATTTGAATTTAAATTGCTCAGAATGTATAATGTATACAATTCATTAAAAAAATAATTATTCAAAAACAGGTAAAAAGCATTGAAGTAACAAGACTACGCCAAATTTGTTAGGGGCTATAAGGTATACAAATAAAATTAATGGGCCTCCCTAGTAAATATGTTTTTCTAATTATTGTTAAAAGTTATCTGCTATTTTATCTTCTTAAATGCAATTCACTTTTCTTTGCGATTTACAGGTAAGGTACTAAAATTCATGTTTTAAAAATACATTTCATCAATTTACGTTTTATTTCAGTATTATTGGATCAGTATTATTGGATCAGTTGAAATTCTAGTTTTACAAATTGAAGAAGTTCTGAATATTGCAGTTTTAGAGCTCGCTCTCTTTCTTTCTTCTCATTTTTTCTCATTTTCGCTCTCTCTCTCTCTCTCTCTCTCTCTCTCTCTCTCTCTGTCTTTCTGCCCCCTGTCTCTGTCTATCTGTTTCTCAAAGAAATTAATTTTCTTGTTTTTTTCTTTGCTCGTCTGTCTAATTTTTTTCTTTCTCTTTCAGAATTGTTTTATTACATCTCCCTCGCTCTTTCTCTCTCACTGTTTCTTTATTGTTTTTTATCCCTGTTTTTCTTTTGCCGCAGCCAACTCTCAGACGTTCTCCACTCTCCATTAAGCATCAGTTTTCAACAGGGAGATAAGCCGCATACGAATCGATTACGCCCCGTATTTCTGTTGCCGTACGGAGGCAAAAGACGCCCACCGAGCGCACTCACCTGCCAGCTGGCGGGACAATCGCAGTGGAAGGCGTTGTAGGCGTCGTAGCAGGTGGCGCCGTTCTTGCAGGGGTTCGACTGGCACTCGTCCTTGCGCAGACTGATCTCGATGGCTAGGAGGGTCTGCGTCATCACCTGGACGCGCTGCAGATCCCGGCGCAGCTTGCGCTGCGTGGGCCTCGCGCGACGTGTTCCGTTCCGGCGCAACCATCTGCCCAGCCGGGTCAGGTCGCGCTGCACGCTGCGGAACTGCTCCTTGAGCGCGTCCAGCGACATCGCTTCCCGTTGCTGCGTCGCCGCCGACTGCGCTGCTGCGGCGCGACGACGTTGCTCCAGCAGGGATACGACATCCACGTCGTTCAACAGCAGCGTGGCTGCGTCGCCCATCAGGCGGAAGGTGATGTTCTGGTCGGCAGCTGCCGCAAAGAGCAGGGTGCCATCGTCGCTGCCACGCAGCTGCGCCTGTCCACGATCCTCGCCTGCCGTTATCCGTGGCAGCTGGAGACAGAGCAGCAGCAGCAAACAAAGAGGAACTAAATTCACACACTGCACTCGATCAATATTCATTTTGACACATTTTTCACAATCTCACTTTTATGGGATACTAAAAAACCGGAGGCACTTCTTTTGGGCTATGTTCAAGCGTGGAGAATGGCAGAAAAACTGAAGCCAGCGGAAATTCTCGCTTCTGTTTTATATGCAGTTAGGGGGGCGTATACACAAGAGTTCCCAACGAACTAAATATATTTCATTATCAAATTGTGTTTTTTTTTATACAAAACATATGAGAATATTTTGACAAAAAAATATATATAATATATTTTTCTTAACTTTTATTTTCTTTCACTTGAATAAAACACAAACCTTTTGGTTAATCACTAAAAAATGTTTTTTCAGCTATGATCGACTTCTTGTTTAATATAAAAGTTGTGCTTGCTTTTGTTTGTTGCTTAGGACGAACGTGAGACGTGAGGTTCTATGGTGTAATGGTTAGCACTCTGGACTTTGAATCCAGCGATCCGAGTTCAAATCTCGGTAGAACCTGTTCAACAATTTATATTTTTTATTTTCTAAATATATATTTCTTAATGTTTTTAATCAGTTTTATAGCAAATTTGATGGGTTATAAGGCATCTAAATTAAACTAAAAATTTGAATATCAATAAAGTAAAATAAAAATAAATGAAATAAAATATTTAAAAATATTTGATTTAACTTCAGCAAGAACCATTTTTATTTATAATGCATAAAATATTTCTTAACATATATTTTAATATATATATATGTATATATATATTGATTATTAAAATTTAAATAAATCTGTACATGCTTTTATATATTGTTATACATTATTTATATATTATTTTTATATATAAACCGGCCTTTTTCTTATCAGTTTCATTTGCTATTGATTTTCAAGAAATTGATGTTATCAAGAAGTTCAATCATGTTTAAATCAAATATTCATTTTAAGTATAAATTTGTATATACATATTTTTTTAGTTTTACATATATAATATGTATGTATATAATATATATAATATAAAATATAATAATATATATGTATATAATAATATAATTAGAATCAATCTCTGCTGATGTTCGCATCGCATATATGCAATATTTAAATTATTAGTTGTAAGTATTTTTATTTCCATTAGCATTTACTTTGATTAAAATGTATTATTACTTTTATTGTGTTAAAAAAAAAGAAATATTTATTCAACTAAATTCATTGGAAATAACAAAACAGAAACAACAAAAACATCATTTAGTTTTACATATCTTGAATATAATTCTTCTTTAAATCTATTATAAATTTCTTGTATGTATTTTATTATTATAAAATTTTTGTAATATCAAAGAAACTAATTTATTTTAATATTTATCTAATCAACTCTTTTCATTATGAATGAAAATGAATGTAAAGCCTAATTTTAAAAATTGTGTAAGTGAATTAACTTATTTGTCAGTTGTATTTCTCTCAGTGCAGCTGCCGAATAAAATATAACTAAAATGAATTCAACAACCTGCAACGGCAGCTATGACAACGAAATTGAAAGCAAATTCAATTAATATAAACAGTTATGTATGTGAGTACTATATATGGGGGGCCTATGTATTTATAAATCGGGAAAAGCAACGAGTTGTTGTTGCCATCTTTTTAGGGGGCCTGGTCGGTCGCCGTCGCCGTCGCTCTTGGCTCTTGGCTCTTCGCTCAGTTCCATGCGAGGCGTTGAGTTGCGTTGGACGCTTGCCTGCTCTAGAAATTCGCATTAAATATTAAGTATACGCCGCGTGATGCCAGTTTGCTCGAAAATATTGTCACTGTGCGGTAAGTCTTACAAGCAATTCTATAAACTATATATACCGATTTGGGTTTGATTATGCAATCTTCTGATGAGGCACAGCTGGACGGCGTTCCTATAGCGCCTCGGCGCAGTCCCAGCTGCGCGAGCTGCTCGGCCAGCAGCTGAGCGGCATCAAGGAGGCGGGCACATTCAAGGCGGAGCGCATCATCACCTCAGCGCAGAGCACACAGATCAGAGTCCAGGGCAGCGATCGGCAGATACTCAACTTTTGCGCCAACAACTATCTGGGCCTGGCGGTAAGTACGAATCACATTTCGTTTTTTGGCTCCAATCTGAATTCCTTCAGAACAATCCTGAGATTGTGGCGCACAGCCAGCAGCTGTTGGGCAAATATGGTGCGGGCTTGAGTTCGGTGCGATTCATTTGTGGCACCCAGGACATACACAAGCAGCTGGAGCGGCAGATAGCCCAGTTCCATGGACGCGAGGACGCCATACTGTATGCCTCCTGTTTTGATGCCAATGCGGGCATCTTTGAGGCGATACTCACGCCGGAGGATGCCGTCTTCTCGGATGAGCTGAACCATGCGTCCATCATCGATGGCATCCGGCTGTGCCGCGCCAAGAAACAGCGCTACAAACATCGCGACCTGGCCGATCTCGAGCAGCAGCTGCGCTCGACCGACGCCCGCCTCAAGCTGATCGCCACCGACGGCGTCTTCTCCATGGACGGCAACATAGCGCCATTGGCGCGCATTGTCGAGCTGGCCCGCAAATACGATGCGCTGGTCTTCGTGGACGAGTGCCATGCGACGGGCTTCTTTGGCGCCACCGGGCGGGGAACTGAGGAGTACGCCAATGTCATGGGCGAGGTGGATATTATCAACTCCACTTTGGGCAAGGCGCTGGGCGGCGCTTCCGGCGGCTACACCACTGGACCCACGGAGCTCATCGCGTTCCTGCGCCAGAAGTCGCGTCCGTATCTCTTCTCCAATACGCTGCCCCCGGCGGTGGTCGCCGTCGGCCTCAAGGTCATGGACATGCTGCTCAGCTCCAGTGAACTAACTAAACGCGTCCAGGGCAACACGCAGCGATTCCGCGAGGCGATGACCAGGGCCGGCTTCACCATTGCCGGCGAGAATCATCCCATCTGCCCGGTCATGCTGGGCGACGCCCGTCTGGCCTCCACTTTCGCGGATGAAATGCTCAGTGAGTGCGCTGCCTAATTGGGTTACTTTACTCAGGAGTTCACTACATTTTGTTTCTTTTTCATTTGTAGCTCGTGGCATTTACGTGATTGGCTTCAGCTATCCGGTGGTGCCGCAGGGCAAGGCACGCATCCGCGTCCAGATCTCTGCCGCGCACACCGAGGCGGAAATTGATCGCGCCGTGCAGGCCTTCGTCGAGGTCGGTCGCTCCCTGAAGGTCATCAAGTAATTGGACCCTCGGCGACAAGTATTTTTCGTGCTGCATTTGTTATATTATATTGTTGGCATTCAGTCAAAAATATATTGAATACCTATTTCATCGTCATTTTATTTCATCTTTTCCTTGCTAAAACAAAAGAGTCTGCTCGAATGCCAGAAACGCCTTTCTATGCGATTTTCAAAGAGTTAAGGTAAGGCTTACATGCTTTGATTCTACTTTTAGTTAGTCCTTCTATTTTTTTTTTGGTATTCGCTTTTATTGACTGACAATTATACTCTCTATCTAACCATTACTCCGTTCCCTGTCTCTATCGCTCTCTTCGATTTTCTCACTCTTTCTTTTTGTTTGTAGGTTTTAATGTTTTGCTATTATTTTTAATAAATTTTTTAAATAATCAATCATATTGCATTAGCTATTTTCTCTATCTATTCCTATTCCTTTCTTCTGACTACTTCCTATTACTATTTTGCTCTATCTCTCTCTCCCTCACTCTCTAAACTAGTGCCTTTCTATGCGATTTTCAAAAATTTGATAAAATACTGTTAAACATTTGTTTTGAGTTGCTTTATTTGGTTCGTCTGATTAACTAAGCTGCCTTTACTATGTAAGTTTAATAGTAATAATAATAATAAACAATTACACATTTAACTTAAGATTAAATTGCACATTAAATGAATGATTGGACGCACAGTGGGGCAAAATTCAGGCGCTGCCCGACTGGTTACACAAAAGCAATAACAAATTAAATTCGATTAACTAAACAATAACACAGAAAAGAAAATATAAAAACAATAAAATAAAATGCAAAATACTTTTAAAAAGCGAGAATTGTGCGAAGATTGGGCTAAGGAGTTTGCATAGATGCGCAACTTGAACAAGCATTCGAATTTTACTGTGACTATGAGAGCTTTGGTTAGTTTTGTTTGTGACTGACTGAGATGAGTTCTGGGCTGGATTGGGTTAGTCCTTCGTTCACTACTTGTTGACCAGCCCGCGCGCCTTGGGATATGCTGAGGCCGGCTTCTTGGGCTGCACACGGCCCGTGGGCGGTCGCCGATTGGAGTCGAGCGCCGAGCCCGCACTGGGCAGACCGCTCCGAGTGGACTTCACGTTACGCACATTGGACGCGGCGGCAGCAGTGGTAGGAGTTGTGGCTGCTGACGCCGTGCCGCCGCCATTGGCATTGCCATTGATGATGTTCTCGAGACGGGAGCGCAGCGAGTTTGTGTGCGAGTCCCCGATGTCGATGTCGTCGCCGGTTTGCATGGCCTGGGCCAGGACCGCCTGCAGGGAGGCGGACACCTTCGGGGTGCGGTACTCTTGTGTGGTGCGGCAGGGCATCTCCAGCTCGTAGCTGACAATGTTTTCGCTCTTGAAGCGCAGGGCACTGGGCGCACTCGATTTCGCCTCCTGCAGCGCGTACTCCGAGGTGGGCCGGCGGCGCAGCGGATGCGAGACGGGGCGTTTGCTGCTGAATTTACCATCGCTGGCGGTCAGTGGGAGCGTCAGTGAGGAGAACTTCCACTCCTCCTGCTCCTCGTCGTACTTGGCCTGCGTGTAGAGGCGCTGCTTCACCTCGACGGGCACGAAGTTGTCGATGATGAGCAGCTGACGCTTCAGCTCCTTGACCAGCTCGTTCTGCGCCATCTCCAGCTCCCGCAAATCCTGGTTGTGATCGTGTTTGCAGTCGTTCAGCTCCTGCTGCAGCGCCAAATACTTGGCATAGCATTTGGAGAGTTTGCGCTTCTTCAATTCGACCTCCTGTTCCAGCGAGACGTTGCGCTCACGGATCTCCAGAGTCGTCTCCTCCTGCAGTTCCAGCTGCTGTTGTATCTCGATTTCGCGC
Organism: Drosophila micromelanica; assembly: GCA_004143825.1. Taxonomy (NCBI): domain Eukaryota; kingdom Metazoa; phylum Arthropoda; class Insecta; order Diptera; family Drosophilidae; genus Drosophila; species Drosophila micromelanica. The sequence goes on from SCDY01000625.1 coordinate 29,748, forward strand.
TTCTTGCGTTCCGCGATCTCCACCAGCTTTTTCTCCAGCTCAATTTGCCGCTCGCTGTACGTGTCCAACAGATTCTTGCCGCCGCGCACCAGCTGACCCTCCAGCTCGGCCAGCTTGGCCGCCAGCTTGGCGTTCTCCACACGCTCGCGCTCCAATTGCTCACTGGACTTGGCCACCTCCGCCTCGTTCTCCTTGTCGGACTCCGGCTCCGACACATCCAGCTCGCTCTCCGCATCCTCCTCAGCCGGCTGCAGCGGCTCCTGCGTTACGCTGTCCGTCAGCTCCCGACGCACCGTCTCTCGCTTGGGCTTCTTGACGCGTTTTTTGGCCGCTGCGGCCAGTTTCTCCGTGCGCTGTTGCTGCTGCGGCGCAATCAGCCGCTTGAGCCGCTCAATCTCAGCCTGGTACTCCTTCAGCTTGGCATCCTGCGGATCCTCGTTCTTAATGGGCTGGTTCTGTATGTTCTTGGCGCGCTGCGCGTACCGCAGCGTCGTCAGCGTCTCGTTGTAGTTGTAGTTGGAAGGCCCAATGTTGGCAATCATGATCGTCTTGGAGTTGCCGCCCAGCGAGTCCTGCAAGAGTCGCGTCAGCTTCGAGTCGCGGTACGGCACATGGGGCGAGTTCTCCGCCAGTGCCGAGATCACGTTGCCCAGCGAGGAGAGCGCCAAATTGATTTTGCTGGCCTCCTTGAGGCGTTCCGCCGACGCGCCCGTCTTCGACTGGCGCTCACTGCCCGCCAAATCGATCAGATTCAGTTTGCCCACCTTGATCGTATTCGTCTCCGTGTCGCACATCTCAATCTTGATCATGAATATGGCATGCGAGCTGCAAAGCAACAAAATCAATTGTCTGTCCTATCAACTATATATGCTGTCACTTACCGGGAGCTGTGCTCGTTCATGTTGGTGAATCCAACGGTGCGATTCTTATTGCCGATCTTCATAACGTTGGTCATGTCGTCGACGCTCTTGCAGTTGATGGCATGCAGATTGGGCACATAGACGCCGGAGCCGCGTTCGCGAACTTCCAGGTGCTTGGAGTTGGGCTTCAACAGGTCGCGCAGCTCCTCCATGTAGATCTCCAGATAGGAGACGTCCACCAAAAACTGAAAGTTCTCCGTGCGATTGATGTGCAGCCAGATTTGCTCAAACGTGCGCGGAATAATGCCCATCAAATCATCGTTGCCCCGCACCCCCTCCATTGTGAACGTTTTGCCGGTGCCCGTCTGGCCATACGCAAAGATGCAGCCATTAAAGCCCTCCAGCACGGAGCTGACCAGCGGAAAGACCACCTCATGGTAGAGCGTCGTCTGCGAAGCGGCCGCATCGTACGCCGCATCGTAGGTGAACACCTTGCGCTGCTCCTTGTTGGCATCCACCAGGTTCTGCAGCTCGACAACGCCGCGATTCGGATACACGTTGACCACCTCCGGTGAGCCCTCGGTGCGCTCGCGATTGCTCATCGGACGGCATCGGACGACCACCTGGACGCACTCGTTCGGCGTTTGGCTGTTCGCCGTGCCAGGCCGCTTGCTCTTCGCACTCATTGCTGCTGCTGCTGCTGCTGCTGTTTTGGGAATGGTGACTAAAGCAGCCTTGTCCCCTTTTCACCCCGCGCTCGCTCGCTCGCTCGCTGTTCGTTTGGGGCTGTAGCTGTGACGACAAACAAATGTCAAAGAAAATCAATAATTTGTCTGTGTCGTGTATTTCCGCAGCATTTTGTGGCGATTTTCCGTTTTGATTTTCCAGCAAAGTGACGTCACTCTGCCAGCCAAATTTTGCACAGATTTCGAAGTTAAGGCTTTGCACTAATTACCTGTATTTTTAAAGCCAAATTACTTCACCTTGAGTTCGTTTTTTTTTATTGTTCAGCTGCTACCGCTAGCAAAGCTATCGATAGTAACTTTAATTTTCGATGAACAATCGGTATTATTAATCGACAAATACCAGATGTTCCCGATACTAAATTTAAGTACTAACAAAATAATCGATTATTTGGAAAAACTCGCTGTTTCTTAAAACATTGAACTTTATTAAATCAAATATTTCACCTAGATGATTTCGACTTGTGTGATGATTTACTGTGCCCCGCTGCACCACGTTTGCGCTTATTGAGCGGATTGCGCGGATCGTAGACATCATACCAGTCGTCACCTTTGGTGGACGCATCTTTGGCCAGCACCGGCATATTATTGTTAAAATTTAATGTGTGCGCCATCCATTCGTCCCCACTTATTTCTTTTTCCACAACACTATCGTCCAAAGACTTGGGTTCCTCATCGACATTCTCAGAGCTGGAGCTATATTTCAGATTGTCCAATTTGGATTTGAATTTGGATAGCAAATTCAAAGTAAACTCCTCTCTGGTCGCAAAATAGCAAATTAGTTTCGTTGTGATTCTAATTCTCAAATACTGGACTACGCACCTGCCTGCTCCTTTAAAATTATTTTTTGCCTTCACCGTATATGTTTCCTTTGTTTGTATAAAGTCTTTTATGTAATGATTTTCGCTTGCTCCCCTAATATCCTCTTTTTTTGAATTCTTCTCGGACTCTTTGTTCAGATGCTGCTCCTTGGAGACCTTATCCTGTTGATATTGCCGTTTCAACGAGTCAATTTCCTCACGAATTTTTGACCTAAAAAAACGTTCAATATTAGATCAAGCCAAATATTTTAAAAATAAGCTATGCACATACTTTTCTTTTGACATTTTCTGGCTTTGTTCTTGCTCCCGGGTCATCAGGACATCGTCATCATCATCCTCTGACTCACTTTTAATCTCTGTACGCTTGACAGGCTTCGCTGATGAGGATTTCGTTGCCTTGGCAAGTTTACTCTTGATGATATCGGAGCTATTGGTGCTTGCTTTAGGTGTGCTCTCCTCGCAGTCATCGGATAAATGCTCCTCGCTCCGTTCTCGTTCAGTTTTGGGCACCTTGATTGGCTCCTTGCTGAGCTTGGGGTCATCCGTTGCGTCGTGGAGGGATTTCGCTTTGCCAGCATTCTGTTTTACGAAAATGGTTGTCTCCTGCTCATCGTCTTCGGCCTCCTCCCCAAAGGAGAGTAGTCCAAAGTTTCTAGAGATAGATTACAAATATCAGGATTTAAATCCTAATATTAAAGAATTAATCAATACTCACTTCACGCCCTGCTTGTCTTTTTTGATTTTCTTGGGTTTCGAGGCTGCTTTGGGCAAGGATCGCGGGACGATATCGTTGAAGGGATTACTGAGAACCTCCGTGGAATTAATGCGATGAGCGTACATGGGCCGCTCCTGGTGATCGACCATGCCTTCCTCCAGCTTAAGCATATTGAATATTGTGTCGCCTGTCACCTTCCCAAAGAGCGTATTCTTGTTTTCCAGCTCCGGCGTTGGCCCAAATGTGAAAAAGAACTGAGAGGCGTTGTCATCCTTGCCCGAGTTCGCCATGCCGACCAGACCACGGCGCGAATAGCGCAGCCGTGAATGGAACTCATCCTTGAACGGATGCCCATAGATCGACTCGCCGCCGGTACCATCGCCACTGGGATCTCCACCCTGCACGATAAATCCCTTGACCAGCCGGTGGAAAGTTGTCCCGTTGTAGTAGCCCTCCAGGCAGAGCTGGATAAAGTTGCGACACGCCTTCGGGCATTCTCGCGCCCACAGCTCAATGTCGATATCGCCGACTGTGGTGCGCAGGAGCACTTTGCCCGACGTTGGCGGCTCCTGGATGTAAATATTGCTCATTTTCGGAGAAATAAACAATTAGGATCCGTGTTGTAAACAGCGTCGTCCGACAGACAGTTGGCAGCACGAATACATGCAGACAGGGCTGCATGCACAGTAAACATCGTAAAGAAAGTTTTTTATTTTTGTATATCGATAGGCAATTACCTGTTAGCAAACCAAATTAACCAAATTACCAAAAAAAAAATAGAATTAGCTCTATAGTCATAGAGATACCACATCGTTTCAAACTGCTGTTAAAGTTGTAGAATTATTAATATATTTTTCAGTTTTTATATCGATCATTTAAACTCTGATATACAAATACATAATCCCACCTGTTGCAACTAACAGTGTATGCACATCTAGCTATAATAAAATTTATCGAAAAATACCAATGTTCGTTACTAAGCAACGGTGGCTTTTTAGATTGTGTTTGGTTTTTTCTTTAATTTTTGTTAGCTGTAAAACAGGATTTAAAGCTCACTTAAAAGAATTTACGATGAATTTTAGTGACGATCCGCTTGCTGATTTACTCAGTGATAATAGTCTGGACAACGACAACTTCTTTGACGCGCCAAGCGGAGGCGCTGCCAAAAAATTGCCCAAATCCAGCAAAGCCAAAGGGAAGCTGGAGGATCTGTTTGGCATAAAGGAGGAAACGGAACCGGATGCTCCGAGCGCCTCAGCGCAAAAGCAGATAACGACGAACACGCCGCGGATCGTCAAACAGAAGCCGTCGCTCTCGATGGACGACGCCGATGACGATGACCTGGGATTTGATCCCAAGCGACCGAAGAGCGGTGGCGCCGGCGGCCCGAGGAAGAACCTGTTCGACGACCTGCTCGGCACTGCGGAGCCCAAGAGAAACATCTTCGATGAGATTGTGAGCGGCAGCGACGGCGCAGCCAAGCGTCCAGCCACGGCAAAGCCCTCGATGTCCCGTCAGTCGACGGACACCACGACAGACAACTCCAATGTGAACTCGCAGGCGCGTCCCAAGACGGCGGCTGGCGCGGGCAGGCGCAGTTCGGCGTCTGCCCAGTCGGCCAATATCAACGCGGATCCCTTGGGGCTCTTCGGCCGGGAGAAGGAAACAAATGTAACAGTTTCCGGCATGTCCACGCCCGTGTCCAAGAAGCGAGGCACGGCCGACTGGCTGGGACTGGGCGTGGAGATGATCACAACGCCCGCCAGCGCCGATGAGGAACAGGAACCAATCCCAGCCACACCCACAATAGCCAAGGAGCCCGCACCGGCCGCAAAGCCAACCACGCAAATACTACGCCTACCGGAGGCCAACGAAGAAAGCGAGCCCGCAGCAAGCGCTGCGCCGGCGGTGGACAGCACAGCGCAAAAGATTCTCATGCTGAACAGCCTGAACCTGGAGAGCAGCCACAGCTACAACGCACTGCAGCAGCAGGAGGCGCAGTTGACGATCGCTGCGCAGATGAAGAGCCAGGAACGCGTCCTGGTCGAGATGCAGCTGAAGCAGGAGGCGCAGGATCGCAAGTTCCAGGAGCTGCTGCAGCAGCAGCTGCAGCGCCAGCAGCAGATGGAGGAGCACATCAAGGCGCAGCAGGAACGCATCAACATGCATCTACAGCTGATGCTCAGCCAACCCGTGAGGCTGCATGCGGCCCAGGTCGATGCGGAGCCGGTGCCAACGCCGCCTGCTGCCGCGCCAGCGACCCGGGATGAGGACAGGGAGCAGCTGCTGCAGCTGGAAACGGAGGCCAAGCGCAGTGCGCTGGAGAGGCAGCGACTGGAGGAGCTGGTGGCCAACATGAAGGTCAACTACGAGCAGGAAATCGAGATGATCGAGAGCTCCTACAAGTGAGTGCTCGCAATCCACGTCCGCACAGGATTTAAATACCCATCTTATTATTGCAGAAAACAATTGAAGGTGCTGGAGCAGCACCTGGCTGCTGTGGAGGAGCGCCTGAAGCTGGAGAACGGCGAACTGAGAGCGTACTACACCGAGAAGCTGGAGAAACTGAAGAGCGACTACGATCTTCAGGTCGCCACGTTGAAGCAGGATCACGAGGACGATTTGCGCATGTTGCGCAGCTCGCACGAGGGCGACATGGAGCGCATCCGGCAGGCCAAGCTGCTGGAGCAGGCGGCTGTCCGGGATCACGGCAGCTATTTGGAAACACTGCGCACAGCGTCCAGCGATTTGCAGGAGCTGCGCGAGGGCATGACCACCAACAAGGCGCGAGAGCAAGAATTGGAGTCGCGAGAGCGTCGCCTGGCGGACGCGGAGCGCCGCTTGAAGATTGATGCCGAGGGCGCCGAGGAGGAGAAGCGTCGCCTTATGGAGCTGGTGAGCACACTGGAGCTGCAGCTGAATCGCCTCTCAAAGGAGACGGCCGAGGAGAATTGGCAGCTGCGGCAGCGCATGGCCAGCATAGATGCGGACAAGAAGGCGTTCGAGCTGGAGAGGCAGTTCCATCGCGAGCAGATGGAGCGCGACGAGAAACGCATCGAGGAGCTGAAAACGCTGCAGCTGGCCGAGATCGAGCGCATGCAGCTGGAAGTGCAGCAGGAACGCAGCCGCCTGCTGGTCGAGCAGCAGAAACTTGAGATGCGGCACAAGCTGCACGAGCAGACCGACTTGGACAAGGAGCGACTGGAGCTGGAGGCACAGCTGCAGGTGGCGCGCGACGCCATCAAACGGGCTGACGAGCAACGGGAGCGGTGTCACAGGCAGCAGCGCGAACTGGAGCAACGCAAGCGGGTACTGCTGGACAAGGAGAGCACCCTCAACGTGAAGGAGGATGAGATGGCGCAGAATAGTACTGCCTACCGGCTGGCCATGAAGCGTGCCCAGCTGGCCGAGCAGAAGGCGCGCGAGGCGGAGCAGCTGCTGCACGCCAAGTTGCAGTTGTTGGGCAAGCGCGCCCAAGAGTTGAGTGAAAAGGAGACACAAATTTCGCAGGAACGCATGCTGCTCTCCCAAGATCGCATCAGCCTGCACAAGATGAAGCAGCGAATCGGACAGAGCAAATGCGCCCTCTGCAAAATGGGCATCGAGAATGTGGAGTTCTCGCAGCGCATGGCTGGCCATGGCCAGAAATCCCTGGCCCAGAAGGAGGATCAGGCCCAAACTCAGGGTAAGCTAGCCAGTCAACCGGCAATGGCTGCAGGCGATATTGTGGATCGCATGCTTGACGAGAATATCGAGGCCTCGTACCGGCGCATGTACAATTTGACGGATAATGACGATTTGGACTATTGGACAACGGTTGGGCTGGATGATGATTCAAAGAAGCTGGTCTTGGACAACGGCAATACGTTGGACATAGAAGATTTAATGTTAGCTAATCTCAATATGCAATAAAATGAACATGTATCGATTCACTTCTAACGACAAAAGTTTATTTTGAAATTCAAAAAATTGTGCATTTATTTTAAATGAATATCGATATATTTAATACAACACAACACAGGTGCTATTATCGATATGCTCATCGCTATAGAGTGCGAGTGTGTGCACAAATAATAAATATTCATTACTGCTGATACTCGCTTGTTGCATTCCGTTTTGTGCATTTTGTTCGTGGCGTTTGTTATTATTCTTTTGTGTGTCGAAGCGGACATTCATTAGGCATATTTGTTAAAAAAATATATGTTTGTAAATAAAATGTCGCATTAAACAGTATTTTGCGTTTAACGCTTACGTGTATTTTTGTGTGTTTTTCGTTTCGTTATTTGTGCAAGTCTCATTTGATACGTGTGTGGGTGTAATATCTGTTTGTTTGCATGTGTGTGTGTGTACATGAGTGGAGGAAGCTCCAAAGCCGCGGAAGTTACGAAAAATCCAAATGAAAACTTAATAAAGACTTATAGCTTATGAAAATTTAGGCAACTAAAACCGACGACAGCATTAAGTACGAGATACACTAAAAACATGTAAGTGGCCAAAAAGCGAAGCCAAGTACATATAAACATATGATTATGTGTGTGTTGCCAACAGTTTATATATTGTTCCATTTTCAGGGAACATACAGATTTTTTTATATATGTGTGTATATGGTGTTCATTTAGTTAACGGCAATCGTTATTATCATTACATAAAACTAAAAGCATTTTATCATTCGCATTTTTGCTGTTCTTTCTACACTGCGTTTATGCCAACACATAACTTCATACATATGGATATTTGCGAGTGTGTACGTGTGTACACACCTTTATTAACACATACATATATACGTATGCAAATTTGAACTTGTTATATTGCTACTCCTCGCTCTCATCACATCATTTTTGGTTCGTCAGCGTATTTTAATACATTTTATTGATTGGTTTTAACCTTTGCCTCGCCTTTCGCATTGCCGGCGTACATTTGTTTTCTTATCTATTATGTGTTTTCTCTCTTTTAGATAGCATTTTTGATTTCGTTTTTTTTCGCCCGCTGTATGTACCGGTTCACATCTGTGTGTCACTCACGTATGTATGTGTGCGTGGGCCAAGCATTCATGCTGAACAGCTGTTCCTCTCAGGGCAGTCGTGAGAAAGCGGCACATTTGTTTGTTTTTATTCGCCACACACACCCACAGAATCACAGCAGCAAATACCTTATCGCTTGTTTGCAATGTAGTGAGAACCTAAATATCCATGAATGAATTGCATACATAAATATGTATGTATTTTTACTAGTTGCAGACATAAGTTTAATATTCCCTTATGTACACACACCTAAATAACTATCAAACCCTGAATAAATTATGTAGCAGAAAGAATTAATAAAAATAGGAGTATTTTATATTATAATAGAAATCTCTTTTTTTCGATCTAATAGAACAAATAAAATATAGAACAATTAAAATTTTGTGGTTCCACTGTCCGAATGAGGAATTTACTATCAGTTCCCAGATTCATTATAAATATAAGTATTAATCAGAAAAAATGAGTATCAGCTGGAAAAATGTGCAATTATAATTACTATTTATTTTATTTATTACACTCTTCAGATATATATGCTTATGCTAAATAAAATTCAAATATAATAAAAAATATATGGAAGTTAAAAGAATTTGCTGTCAATATTTGTTCAGTATATACAAGGGAATATCCCAAATACATGTTCTTACAAAACTAAAATCAGTTAAAATACAAATATTATCAGTAATGAGATCATTTAAAAACAGAGACAGACTTAGAAAACCTTTTAATAAAATTTCCAAGTTATTTGCAAAAATTATCATATGGCCGTTGAAAACATCTTCTCAGGTATAAATCGTAGCCATACATTTTGACGAATTTCCTAATATTAATAAGTATAAAAATATGCTAACAGTGGAATGTTCTAATGATTCATTATAAAAATTAGAAGGCAACATTGCTAAGCGTTATAATTATAAATTTACATTTATATTGTTTTTTTATTTTTTAAAATTTAATTTCTGTCTCTTTTGTTGCAACTGCAACTGAATCATAACTGGCATTGAGCTACAACTCCAATACCAAAAAAAAAAAAACACACCTTGCTTTGTCTGCTAAATTCTCTTGGACTGTTTTTTCACTTTTACAGCGCGTAATCGCTTTTATCGTAGCTTTTGTTATCGCACAGCCGAATGTGGCGCTGATAAGCAAACAAAACCATACGGGCCATTGTTGGGGCTCGTTTGGAAATCAAAAATTTCAATTAATATATTTTCATTTTTGCAGTTGGTCGTGGGCGAAGATTCTCGGTGGATAATGTCGAATCAGGCGCAAGTCGAGAGGCAATACCAGGAGGACCTGGCCAAGGCGATGGCGCTGAGTCTGGAGCAGCAGGCGCTCGACGATTACAGGCGCCACAAGAAATACGGCACGGGCTATCCAGGCGGTACGGCTGATTACTACACCCAACAACAACAACATCAACAACAACAGTATCAGCAAAGGAGTTACAATTTGACGCAACGTCGTCACTCGGAGGTGCATCAGCCGGCTGCATCATTGAGCAGTGTGGAGCGCTCGCGGACGCCACCGGCGCAAACAGGCAATGGAAACGGGGAGAGCGATTTAATATGCTTTGCCAGTCCCACCAGCAAGCAGCCGCCGACGGAGAACGCGAGCACCTTCGAGCGCCTGATCGAGGATCTGCAGCGTGTCCAGACAAGCAATCCGCAAACGGCCCTGGTGCCAGTCGGTCCGGTGGCGGCTGCGACGCCACCGATAGTGCCCGTGCACTATCCACCGCCGGCGTATGGCAGCGTGCCAGCCGGCGCTGTTGGCGGCATGCAGCTGGTGCCATACCAGGCGACCGCACAGCAGCCACAGCAGCGCCCGCTGAACCAGGAGGAGCTGCAGCGGCTCTACAGCATGCCCAATCAGTTGGCGCTGCAGCCAGTTGTGCCCGCGCACCCGGCTGGCTTTGTGTACTATCCAACGTTCTCTGCACCCGTGGTGCCCGGCTCGGCTGCCTATATGCCGCCCCAGTATCCATCGCATGGCTATGGCTATGGCTTTGTGCCTAACATCGGTGCTGGCCAAACGCACGTGGACTTTGCCCGTCCACACAGCACTCCAGCAGCAGCAGCAGCAGCACCAACATCCATCAGCAGCAGCAGCAGCAGCGCCAACCAACAGTCCAACCAGTCGGTTCTACATTCCAATGCAGCGACGCCAGCTGCGAATGCTGCCGGATTTAATGTGCGTCGGGCCACGCCTCCCGTTGGCAGCTGCCCCTCGGTTGGACCCGCGTTTCCAGCTCAGCGCACCGGCAACGATCTGATTGATTTAAATCAGGATGATTAGTATGCATTATTATACTCTATTTTCGATTATAGTATATTTTTCTAATTGAAAACTTCTTCCTTGCAGCACCCGTGTGAGCGTCTTGGAGGCATTCGATCCCCTGCTCAATGAGAACTCTGGTAAGCAATAATTTTGTTTGTTCTTAGAAAATTTAATCAATGCCAGCTGTATTTACAAAGCGCCTTCCTATTATAGCGGTTAGAAAGCTAAACACGTAATTCCATCGATAAAATCTGTGATTCCTTACAAATTGTAGGTGTAAATAAAATGTATAAGTATTTATTCGAGCAACTAATTTAATATATAACAGGAAATGAGAGAACAATTATATTAGGGTATATTTTTGCTAAGCAGTATGCTTTTGTTTTTATTATAAAAAATTTGATGAAATTAAAATGCCAAAAAAAAAGTCGATTATTTTTATCGAAAGCGCGAAAAATCAAAATATTTGTAAAACAAAGCAGAGAATCAGCAGTCCAAAAAAGATAGCAACTATAGATAGCACATTTATCAAAAGTAAAATTAAATTTTTTAATACGTTTTACATGGAATTTTTAAAGTGTCCATTATTTTTTTTGTATGTTATGCATTAAGTTTTTTTAAAAACGTAGATAATCGATAATAAAAATATTTATTCATAAAAAAATCATTTGCCTTTGTCCGTTCAACTATAACATACTATATAATATAAGTTGAAAAGTCATAAGCTTGCTAAAATTTTTTAAGCTCGAAGAACTGCAATAAAATGAATAACAGTGTATTTAAAATTCAGTGCGCCGTAAATATTGTTATTTATTTAAATATGTAGTTGTTTCTTGTTACCGTATGACGCTGCTGTTGTTGCCGTTTGTTGTTGTTGTTAATCAACACCGAGTTATTAAAAAAACAAAACAAAAAGAAAATCTGTTAAACATATACTTTCTGTTTCTCTATCTTGCAGTGTCGCAAAAGTAAAACATTTTAGTGAAAACTTCTACTACTATCCATACTAAGTACTACTACTACTACTACTACCAAAACAGCAACTATTTAACTATGTACTACCACAACACCCACCCAGAACAACAACAATTATATTAATATACATAACAAACAAAAAAAAAATCAAACAATCAACAAAAAAGGCAGGCGACACTTACACAAAATACGTCAGCAGCTAACAACGGCAAATTGGGCTCAGGGTTTTGGTGTGGATATATCCAAATACAAATACACCTGTTAATAGAATTCACTTACAATATACTACACACATAACACATACACACACAGAGAGAATGAATAACTTTCTTGAATCTAAAACTCGTGCCTTCCACAACTGCACCAGAGCCAAAGTAGTGAACAAGAGAGTAAAAGCGAGAGTGCTGTGCCAATGACACTGATGGCCACAAATCATAAAAAAAAATACAAAAACTAAATTAGTTTTTTCAAAATTCTCCAAATGAATTTGACAGCCTTGTCTGGTTTCATTTTGAATGAAAAAAACAAAACGAACATTTGACTTAATTTTTTGAGTATTATGGAACAAAACAAATTGTGATTTGCAGCTACATATATATATATTCATAGATATATATTTATATATACATCTAATATTTTAATATACATATATACATACATATGCTAAATACAAACTTGTATAACGATGAGACCAATATAATAAATTATGCCTGAGAATAAAAATCCCAACATTTTGTTGTTTTATTAAACAATTTAACGCATTTAACTTCGTTATGGAAAACTAAGGTCTATTCAATTTTCGTTTCATGATAGTACCTATAAACATTAACATATGTATGTATAAATGTATAGGTTCTATATGTTAAAATTTTGTATTGATGTGAATGGAAATAATAAGAGGGAAACATTGCAGGAAAAGTTTAATAACAAAATTTTCTTTAAAATTAGAATAGTTTTTATAATTAAGTTTGGATAATTTTTTAAAATTCTCATACAAATACTCTTTAGGCAAAGTATAAATAAACAGTTTTTCAACACATGTCGAGCATATAAAAGGAAAAGGTCACAACGACCGCGATCTTTGATTCATATATAAATATAAATATATATATATATACGTATGTGATGTGTAGGCGTTCAACGACAGCTAAGCCAATTGGACCATAGACCGATCGGATTTGTTAGCATAGTTTTGCGAAATTCTCAACTGTTCTCGGTCCCATTCGCGTGGCTTTTGATTTGGCTTTTATTTTTGGCCAGACGCTCGGTTTCGATTCGATCGTGTGGCCATTTGCATAATAGATCTTCTCCGATTGTTGTTTGCCTGCGCTTGGTTGGCTCGCTGATTGATGATGCACTCGTTACTCGTTGCAGGCAATGACGGCGCCTCCGATTGCACTTCCTACTACGCGGAGTACGATCCGTTTGACTTTCTGTATAGCGGCGATAATGGCACACAGTACTCGGATCCCATGTACGAGGCGGTCAACAGGTGGGACAAGAGCGCCGTCAACAGTGGCAGCGTCACATCGATTGGCTGGCGACAGGATTACCTCGCGCAGTCTCAGCCATCGCAGCAGCATTCCTCGCACTCACCATCGCCCACATCGTCAGCTGCAGCCGCAACAGCTGCACCAACTGGCGGCTCGGTTTCGCCGCCGCCTCCGCTGCCGCCGCGCAATCAGCAGCTCTATGAAACAGCCGCGACGAGTGTGTCCGGCTCCAGAACACAACAGCTGCCGGCATTCACGGACAGCTACACGAACAGCATACCGGCGAATGTGGTGCTCGATCGCCGGAAAACGTGCACACGTCTCTACGAGCTGATCAGCGAACAGCGCACGGATGACGCCGAACTCCTGGAGTTCTATCACATGGTGCGAGATTTGCGCAGCAGTTATCCACATGGCGATAGAAACACAAATGTCGGACACGTGATAGCCGCCGAGTTCAACTATCACTACATGATGGACACCAGTATTAAGGTCATTGTGCATCCGGCTGTGAATACGCTGCAGTCGCACGCCGTATCCAGTTCGCTGGCCGGAGAGCAGGTGAAGGGCTACGGAACGCCAGTTACCTTCACCTGTGACAGTAAGTGAAACAACAACAACAACAGCTGTAAATTGAATGTGACCAATCTTTGCTTGCAGTTGACTCGGTGGTGGCTCAGGTGGTGGCCCAGGCGCTGGCCTCGCTGGAGGGTCAGGTTAAGGGCACCGTTACCGATTATGTGGTCAAGGTGCGTATGGAAAACTGATGCCATAAGATTGCTTTAACATTAATTTTGCTTTGGGCTCTTGTCCAGCCCATTGGTCTGCTGGAGTGGCTGGCGCCCACCTCGAAGCTGAGCCAGCTGGAGTGCGTGCACAACAGCTTTCAGCTGGAGAAGGATGTCCATTTGGGCCTCTGTCTGCGCAGCGCGGCTAATATGCAGGCGATTGCGCGCACAGCGCAGGATGACGAGAACGACGCTGATCTGCTGCCGGAGCAGGTGCTGCCCAACGAGGTGGTGCCCATTGTCACCTACGACAACATGATGATACTCATCGAAACGCTCGAAACGGAAATCGATAAGCTCGAATCGGCGGTTGACGGCACGCCCGCCGGCCGCAGCGTTGTCAGTTGCTCGGGCGTGGTGCAAGCCGTAAAGGCGATTTGCGCGCTGCTCGGCTCCATCGATACCCTGGAGATAGCGCGCTGCATTGCCGAACTGAAGCGCATCTGCGAGGAGGCGCAGACCAAGTATGCACCTCTGTCGGGCGCCAATAATCCAGAGATCGTCAGCGACTATGGGGAGTACGCACAGGTGACGCTGCGACCGCGCTCCCTGCTGGAGCAAATCAAATTGAAGTGCAATCGGCTGCGCGATGCTGTCCAGGAGCTGGTCGAACTCTATGCGAATGTGTTTCGCGTTGCCTTCTCGGTGAAGACGCCAGATTACTCCACAAGTGAGTGCGATTGCCATTCCGAATGTTATTCATTTCAATAATCATTTATTTTCTGGCAGCGCCCATACCCATCTCGTTTGTGTCCAAGCCGATTGTGGTGAGCATCAATTGCCTGCACAGGCCGCCGCCCAACTGGAAGTATGAGGATTACTCGCTCTGTGTGCAGCTCGTCTACGGCACCCGTCTGCTGTCCAAGCCGAATGTTCTCAGCTGCTCCAACGACACGAGCGGCGGCCTCTTTCCCCGCTTGAACTTCAGCGCGTGGCTCACCTTCGAACAGCATCCGATCTGCACGCTGCCCCGCGAGGCGCGTCTCACGTTTGTGCTGTACGGCAAGCAGGCGGCCAGCGAGAACGAGCCCAATGCGGAGCCGAATGGCGAGCGGCGGCAGGTGACCACCGAGCTGGGCTGGTGCTCCATCCAGCTGTTCGATTTTAAGCGCACCATGATCTGTGGCCCCTATTTGCTGTCCGTGTGGCCGCCAACCACGGACAAAATGCTGGGACCAGCGCCAGCGCGCGGCTGTCATCCCCATCCGGACTTCTGTCCGGTGCTGAGCATTGAGGTGCCGCCCTACGGCGGACGCATTGAGTTCCCGGAGCATCAGGAGGCGCCCAAGCCGGCACCACAGTAAGCACCAGCTAACCAATTATATTTGATTGATGCACTAACTCCATTTAAATTCAATTCGTGCAGCTACGACTTTGCCTCGCTGGACGCCAATCTGCAGGAGGAGCTGCTGGACACTGCCGATCTGGGCTATTCTGGCGCCTCGGAGCGTCGCGAGGTGTTCTGGGAGAAGCGTCTCTACTTGCAGAACTACCCCAATGCGCTGCCCAAGGTGCTGCATGCGGCGCACAGCTGGGACTATGCGAATCTGATCGATCTGCACTCGCTGCTGCACTCGTGGGCGCCGCTGTCGCCGCTGCAGGCACTGGAGCTGCTGCTGCCGCGCTACCCGGACGCCAAGGTGCGCGAGAAGGCCGTGGAGTGGATCTCGCATATGCCCAACGATCAGTTGGTCGATTTTTTGCCACAGCTGGTGCAATCCCTGAAGCACGACACATACGAAGCATCCACGCTGGCGCGTTTCCTGCTGTCCAAGTGCCTCGAATCGCCGCGCTTCGCCCATCACATGTACTGGCTGCTGGTGCACAGTCTGCCGGATGATCCGCTCAACTCGATTGGCGCCTCGCTGGTGGATCAGGACTACGACGAGTCGCAAATCACGCAGGCGCGCTACTATCGTCGCAACAAGATGATGCTGCGCGCCCTGATGGCCATCTGTGGCGAGAAGCTACTAAAGCGTTTCATGTACCAGCATCGCATGTGTCAGGTGGGTACTGGGTTCATAAAGTGCTCCCCACTTGAAGCACTCAATTCCCCTTTATTCTCCATTGCAGAATCTGGCCAAGATTGCAGAGTCCGTCAAGGAAGCCAAGGAGTCGATGCGTCAGAAGAGTCTGGTGGCGGGCATGGATCAGGTGCATCAGGACTTACTCGAGGAGCCCACTTGTCTGCCTTTGGGCCCTGAGCTGGAGGTGTCGGGCGTCAATGTGCGCAACTGCAGCTACTTTAACTCCAACACGCTGCCCCTAAAGATCACCTTTGTGGGACCCGATGCCGAGCCACTGCCAGCCATATTTAAGGTAAGGTTCCGCTTCAGCCACACAACTGAAACATATATTCAAAATTGGTGCTCCTTGGCAGTGTGGCGATGATCTGCAGCAGGATATGTTAACAATTCAGCTGATACGCATCATGAACAAAATGTGGCTGGCCGAGCGCCTGGATCTCAAGATGGTTACGTTCAATTGTGTGCCCACCGGCTACAAGAGCGGCATGATCGAGCTTGTCTCCGAGGCCGAAACGCTGCGCAAAATCCAAGTTGAATGTGGCCTGACCGGCTCATTCAAGGATCGACCCATCGCCGAGTGGCTGGGCAAACAGAATCCCAGCCCGTTGGAATACCAAAGTGCTGTGCGGAATTTCACGCTCTCCTGCGCCGGTTACAGCGTGGCCACCTACGTGCTGGGCATCTGTGATCGCCACAACGATAATATTATGCTCAAGACCTCGGGACACTTGTTTCACATCGATTTCGGCAAGTTCTTGGGCGATGCTCAAATGTTTGGCAACTTTAAAAGGTAATTAGCAGTTTTTAACATATGTTAAGTAAAAGTTACATAAGATTAACATTTTATATTTAACATCCTTTAAATAACAGTCACATAACAATAACATTTTATGCTTGTAACAAAACAGTTATCTTATCTTATCAACTATTTTGTAAAATTGTTTTAATCTTGCAGAGATCGCACTCCATTTGTGCTTACCTCCGATATGGCATATGTGATTAATGGCGGTGATAAGCCCTCGACGGACTTTCATTATTTCGTTGACCTCTGCTGTCGTGCCTTCAACATTGTGCGCAAAAATGCTGACCTGCTGCTCCACACACTGGCGCACATGGCCACGGCGGGCATGCCGGGCGTCAATTCGAATGCGGTTACCTATGTGCGTCGCGCTCTGCTGCCCTCACAATCGAATCCCGAGGCAGCGGCCACATTCGCCAAAATGATCCAATCCTCCCTAAAGAGTTGGTTCACTCAGTTCAATTTCTTCTTGCACAACTTGGCCCAGATGCGTTTCAACAATGACGAAGGCACCGGCGAACTGTTGTCCTTTGTGCCACGCAAATATACGTGAGTTGTGAAGCCACAAAAACCCAGTGTGGCAACAATACTAATGAAGAACTTTCTGCATTAACAGCATGCAGCAGGATGGACGCCTGAAGATTGTTAAAGTGGTGCGCTTCCAGAAACATTACAGCATGGAGAAGTATTATATGTACATACTGCAAGTGACGCGACACGGACAGCCGGATCCGACGCATCTGTTCCGCTCCTACCGCGAGTTCACCGAGTTCCATCAGAAGTTGTGCATACACTTTCCACTGGTCAAGTTGCACAGGTAAGTGAATCATAAATAATTATAAAATCTTAAATAGCACTTGTATTAGACTCTAACTTTTGTTAGTTTGTGTTTCCTTTGTCTTAGGTTCATTCTTGTTTTGGGGTTAAATGTTATTGTTTCTTTTTATTCTATTTTAATGATGGTTTCAAACCCATTAAAAACAATGTTCAGTGGTTGGGCTCGAACCAATGGCTCTCCTCTGTATTTAGCTTCTAAATATGATTTTCCCCAGCAAAAAAACCAGGTGTGGGTTCGAACTTTAGTTCGTCACATTTCTGAAAATATTATAAGTTTATTTTTAATTACTTTTTAAATACTCTAACGCCGCTGCTTTTAGGCATATTAGGTTGTTGGGCTTGAACTTTTTCGTTCTTTAAAAAAGAAAATAATCAAACCATTTTAAAAGAAAAACAACTTGCCACGTCCTTGTATTCAATACGATCCTAACCGGTTTAACATAAAAAAATTAGTCCTTAATCATTTCGCTAGATCTTTTTGAGTTACGCTGGAAAATTCCATTTAGTTAGTTACCCATATACCTTCATTGGCATCATTTCACTGTAAGATTTTCTGGACGCTTTTAAAATATATTTATGATAACTTTATTTAAACATTAAACATAGTCAACATTATATGGCAACTTCTACTTTAGATACATTAAGACATAGACATGCATAGGTTTATAGGTTTATTTACATGAAAAAAATACTGTCTTTGCTAAGGAAATGAAGAGCAGCATCTTGGGTTTTTTTGTGGTCATTAAGCCTCTGTGATTCGATCGCCCTGCGGACTGCGGTCCAGCTGCACAACTGGCCGCAGTACCTCTGTCATGGAGCGATGCTGGCGAATGGCGCGTCCAAATGACTCATCATCGCTGTCTTCCTGCGAGACCTGTGTGCTGAAGAGTCTGGGCACATCAGCCCCATCCTCATCCTGTGATATGGGCTCATCTGGCAGCAATGTGATCAATCTTTGCAGGTTTCTGCGTGGCAGTTGTGTGTCCAGCTCATCCGCGGATTCGAAGTCAACTTCCGATTCGTTTGAGCTGGGAATTTCGGCAGATTGATAGTACTGCAAGTTCTCCACATCGAAGCGCACCTTCAGAGTGCGTCCCATGCGCTTGGCGGGCTGTGGAGGCGGCCCGGCAGCTCTTTGCTCCCCCTCCGCCTCGCTGCAACTGGAGCTGGGCAACTCCTCGGGCTCGTAGCAGATCAGAGGCGGCGCATCGCCGCGCACGCTGAGCGTTGTCGGCTTGGACACGCGCGGCGCCGGCTGCGGTGGCCGTCGTGCGGCCATCGGTGAAGCAGCAATTTCCAGCTCCTCGCAGAGCTCCTCGAAATTGTGCACCTCTTCAGCACGCCCATCTCCATTCACTTGCAGCTCCCCGAACAGATCTTCGATGCTGCTCACGAATTTGGCACCGTTGGCTCTGCCTTGGCCCACAACATCAGCGTATTTGGGCAAGTGTTGGTTGGTTTTCGAGCTCTCCAGCTGCATCAGCGACTCGTAGTCGGGCAGGATGGGTAGAGCAGGTGGCTCCATTTCATATGGCGGCGGTTCAGCAGCTAGCTGTGGTCTCACTTCCTCTTCCGCCGGCTCCATTAGCTCCAGTTCATTAAAGAGCACCTCGTGCTGCACCACATTTTCCAGCTCTAAGTTGGTTTCTCTCTGTTCTGACTGTGGCGACGCAAGCACTTCGGGATGCACTGACCAGTTCGGCTCCGGCAGCTCCGCCACAGTGTCCAGGTTCTCGAAGTTCTCCCAGTCATCATCGATGCTTTTACCAAAGCCTGGCGGACTGCTCGGTGCTGGCAGCTCCATCTGTAGTCCGGCAAAGTCTGGTTGCATGTCCAAGATGTCCGCCTCGTTCATTTCGTAGGTGGATCGAATTCGCTCGAATTCCGCATCCTCCACATGGGGTACAATTTCAAGATTGTCAAACAAATTGCGGCCTATAGGTGATTCAACGGACTCCGGCGTGCCAGCAATAATTTCCACAACGAAAGCGGAATCCGTTCGCTCCAGCTCAAGGAATTGAGTACCGCACGCTGTCTCCGCCTCCGGCTCCGTTTGTGGCTGTTTAACAACCGGTACGTGATGCACTTGAGCGGCCACCGAAATGGCTGCTCCGACCTGATCGTCGTCGGGCGTCAATAGCTCCGGCACATCATCAACCTGTTCGTACTTCACATATCGTCCGTGCTCCTTATTCATCAGCTGTGATTCCTTTGCCGCCAGCTCGCTGCTGGGCTTGGCGCTGATCAGCTTATATTTGTCAGCGAAATGATCGAAATTGGGTATGTCCAGCTGTGGGACAGGCTCGTCACCCTCCAACGGTACGGGCGGTGCGGGCGGTTGGCGTGTGGGCGGCGTTGCATACAAGTCATAGCTGGCGCTATGCACTTCACGGCGCCTGTGACGCGTCGCCTGCGGATCCGGACGGAACGGAACTGTGCCGGACAGTTCCGGTATGGTTGTCTCATCTCTGTATTCATAGGGCGCCAACGTAGCCACCGGCAGATTGGGTACACTACCCGTTAGGTATTTATTTGCTGTGCAAAGAAAAAGTTTTAGTATTTAAATACAAACAATATATTTTTAAAAAATTTAAAGCGGAAATCGATATTTTTAATATATAAAAAATTTAGAGATATATCGATAATTTAAACTGATATATTGTACTTCAAAAGATTGTTGAAACGGATGAACAGACATAATTAGATAAATTATTATCCAACGAAATATGTAAATTTTTTTTTTTTGTGTTTTCCTTGATCCCAAATATTTATCTAAATTTAATCTCTGCCTGTTACACACTTTAGCACAATTTTAAAATATATGTAGTTTGTTTAATAAGTAATTGTATATGTATAACACATACAAATTAAGCAATTTACTTCCATTTCCATTCACATTAGGTAATATATGCATATATACATTCACTTATATGAATCTGTAATTTATTAGCGGCTTTACCTGTTGAATTTGTTGGTCGGACACTTTCGAATTCTTCGATGTTCCGTTGGCGAAAAACTCCGTGTACAGCGTTGTCGGTGCCGTTTACCTGAAAGTGCATTCTGATTATTCTAGTTAATTTGTAATAAACATTATTTACAATCTAAAACATTAGCTAAGCTTCGGTTTTTTGTGTAACAACTAAAACAGCTGCACACTCAGCTGTTTGGGATTAACGCCCGCACAAAACAAAAACAAAAAGAACTTTTGTATGTGTCATAAACTTAACTGTAAAAACGTTACATACACCCGCACACCCATGCACTGACCTAAACGAGCATGTACGTGCGAGTATGTCAACTAGAGGTGGACTCTTGTTAAACACAAGAACATAAAGAATTCCAATAAGATTAGGTTTCGCCAAATTAACATGAACAATGAGAAAACCATGAAGAATTATGAATTTAATAATAACGTGAATATTTCATTAGTGGCATTTAAAGAAAAACTAAAACGAAAATGAAATAAAGATCGAGTGAGTGAAAGAAAGAAATAAACTAGAGTGTCAAATTTATAAATTAAGCGAAAGCGTCTCTTATCGATATATTTACGTTGCGCGCCCCTTGTGTGCTCATCTCTATTTCTTTTGCTGTGTTGTTTCGCCGCGTATTCGCCTCGTCTTATCAGAGCGTTGTTGTTGCCGTTGCCATTGTGGGATATTGACGGTATCACATACTTTATTAAGCTTTTTAAATGGCTTGCAGCGAATTTTTGGCGTGTTTTTTGAAAGTTGCGTGATTTGTAATTGTGATTACGCACCTGTGACTCGTAGGCTGCATAACGTGGCGTAGTCTGCCGCTGCTGCTGCTGCTGCGATGCGCGCGTCGCTGATTGGCCGCCGCGTTCGAATGTGAGACGCCGTCTAAATCCCCAGATCTTGATGCCGACCAGTGCACAGACGAGACTCACCAGTAGCAAGACCGAGGCGGCCAAAGGACCAAAGGCCGCATGATGACCTGTGCAGGACCGAAGAGTGAATTGTACGGTCTCTTAGGTAGCTGGCAAACTTACCTTGGCCCGCATACGTTAGCTGAGCCATCGCTGCTATTCGCTTTTGGCCAGCATTTCGCAGTTGCACACCTGATTTTTATGAGTTTTTTATTTGTCCGCTTGTTTCGTCTTCAGTTCACCACGTCGGCGTTAATCGAACGCCAATGCCGCGCAGCTTTTGGCTCTCGGCTCTTGGCTTTCAGCACCCAGTTCAGTTCTCAGCGCTTGCTGCCGTCCGCACCGCAGCACGCTCGTTAACTGATTGAGAGGCGTTTGTTAACTACCGCTCCACGCTTATCGCAACGATATCTTAGCGCTTGCCTCTCGCCGATTTGT
This sequence comes from Drosophila micromelanica, assembly GCA_004143825.1. Taxonomy (NCBI): domain Eukaryota; kingdom Metazoa; phylum Arthropoda; class Insecta; order Diptera; family Drosophilidae; genus Drosophila; species Drosophila micromelanica. The sequence continues at coordinate 51,428 of SCDY01000625.1, forward strand.
TTGGCCGTTCTTGTCTCTGGCTCGCTCTTCGTTCGCCCACCGCTCTTTGTGAATTGGCCCGCTTTGGCCGCGAGGAAATTGTATCTGGCGCAGTTGCCGATTTATCAGCCATTAGTGGCTGTTACCTGTTACCAATCGTTTGGCAGTCGCTTCGCGGCCACTGATAAGCATTTGTCTATATTTCATGTGTCTGTTTTCTGTTTTGACTGCTTTTCTTACACACCCCAACATTGGGTGTTTATTATTGCGATAGTCAAATTTGTTGGAACTGCTATGCTTCATTTAAATACTCTAACTAACTAGTTGGTTATAGTTTTTACTGAAATTTGGTGACGTTTGTTATCAATTTCAGAATAAATATTCATACTCAAACTCAAAAAATTATATGTAAAGCTCGTAGACCCACAGGTTTAATATTTCAAACACCCATAAATTTGTCAAAACTCAACCGATTTTCATGTTTGATGACATTTTGCTCCTGATTTTTTAATTTACACCAATTCCACATTTCAAATCAATGCATTTTCGAAACATTTTTTTTTTACTTAAAATTGCGAGTTTGCATTTTTAATCGATTTTACTGGCCACAAATAGTATAAAAAACAACATAAAACCCGATTCTGAGGGGTAAAATTTTTGGTCAAAAATCATGTCAAAATTGAGAAAAATTTGGACATGTAAAGCCTTCTGAACCATTAGGGTCATATTTGAAATATGCATAACTTTGGCAAAACTGGACCGATTTTCACGTTTGATGGCATTTTGGTCATGATTTTTCATCAAGACCGCTTCTACATTCAAAATATATGCAATTTTGAAAAAA
>SCDY01000626.1:0-52084 GCA_004143825.1 Drosophila micromelanica
GGAGATGCTTCCTTCTGCCTGTTACATACATTTGCACAAAACCATTATACCCTTTTTTACCCATTTTCAATGGGTTCAGGGTATAAAAACAAGTAAGAAGGTTACAGCGGTTACCGATTATTATTATTATGTTGAATAAAATTTGGATACTCACCATCCGAATTTTTTCTAACTCGAAAATATGTAGGTATGCACAGAATGCATTTTCTCAATATGCACCGTTGCTTATTATTGTAGCACCTAAAAGTATGTGATGACATAAATTCAAATTTGTGACAGATAGGCCGAATAAAATACATGCCCGATTGTAAGGCGAACCCATAGTTTTTTGTGCCGATTCATAAATTTGGTTCTTGCGAATCTAACGCACGAAGGTCCTTTAAAAATTTGTTAAAGCTTTTTTTTTGAAGTCACAGTAAGCAGGACTCTTGATTGGCAAGGAGGAGTCATTAATATTAAATGATGTATATCTTTAATATCAGACAATAAATGGTCAAGATATAGTAACTTTTAAAGTTTCTACTTAACTTATGGAACAGAATTGTTTACAAATAAAAAATGTTTCATTTAATACATAAAAATTAAATCATTTAATTATTGTCATTGATTGAGAAATATCCTGCTGCTTTTGTCATATAATTTAATATACTATTTTATTAATATTCATCAATAATTAATGTTTCCTCCTTGTTGTTGATGAAACGATTTCAAATTGCCAATGCTTCTTCCTGCTTTATAACAGTAATCGATAAATTATATTTACATTTTCGCCAGGTTGGCAGTGCTGCATTTGCAGTGTGTACACACAAAATTTCGGTAAAATTCAATTGTTTATATCTAGAACGTAATAATTTGCTGAAAATTTTATTAGTCCATTTGGCAAAAACTATACGGCTGACTGCTATGAACGAATCGGTGCGCTATGAGCGCTGCCAGCAAATACAGCTGGGCGTGCTGAGCGAATCCCAAGAGGGCATCGGCGGACTCGAATCAGAGGTACCCCAGGGAACTGGTAACGTAAGTTTTCCATCGCTTTCGAAGTCTTTGTTCCATTGTCACTGACTCATTTTGACCTGGCCTCATTTTAACCATATTCAATGTGGTGCCCGCAGGTACTGTGCACGCATGACGGCGTGCTCTTAAAAAAGGCAAATGCGGAACATATCTCCGAGCTGAACACCAGCGGCTCTCTGTCCCTGGTGGAGTACAACCTGTCGCGTCGCCGCGTCTACTTGGAGTGGCAGCCCAATGATAGCATTATGATAGCCGACGATAGCCAGGATCAGGGTGACTGGGCGCTGGTGGATAGAATATCTGGTCGGACACGTACCACGTCCGAGTGTAACGCCTTCAACACGAAGCCCGCGGAGCTGGGCACCAATGGAAATGCGGCGCCAGCTCGTGCTCGAATAATGCGCGCTCTGTTGGATGATTTGGCTGCCGTTGAGGTGCGGCATCGTGGCCAGACCATACGATTCCTGCGCAAGTCCGACAACGGCGTGCACTGTGAGTTCTTCTTTCAGCACGGCAATGCGGATCTCTTTGTGCGTTCCATGCGCCAGCAGCATTTCATCGAGAGCTCCGAAACAAGTCGCAGCGGTGGCGAGGAGTATGCCATATTGAACACGGAAAATCAAAAGCTTAAAAAGACATTTGCCGAACTGGACATTGGCGAGATAAAGGCCAGCCAATTGCCCAGTGAAAGTTGGCTGCCCAATAAATTGGCCGGCTTCCTCGGCACCATACCGGACTATGTGCAGCCGCCGTTTCAGCGGTCGCCCAAATCGCGACCCGGCTCCCTTTTGCCCGGCGATCGCCAGACCTCGCCGGACAACTATCAGTTTATCAAGCTAAGCGGCAGCACCAACAGCGCCTGCTCCTCCAACAGTCAAAGTCGCGGCGAGAGCGCCGACAAATCGCCAGCGGACAGCGAGCTGGAGAACCTGAATGCCCAAGATGAGAAAATAGTTAACAATCTGCCAGCACGCCAGAGTGTGCATCGTGGTAAGTAGTTGCTAGACACAATTGCAATTGGCATTAAATTACCTAACTATCGTTATTGTTGCAGGGCTCCCACTCAGTGAGGTGCAGTGGCTCGAGTTTCAGACGCGCGACGGTCGCATCTCGGATAGCTTACGCGTCAAGGAGCTCATCTTTCGCGGCGGCATTGTGCCCAGTCTGCGGGCCGAGGTGTGGAAATATTTGCTGAACTACTATCAGTGGTCCGAAACGGAACTGGAGCGCATCGAGCGGCGCAAGCAAAAGTCCTTGGAGTACTATAAAATGAAGGCTCAATGGCTAGCAATGACCACCACGCAGGAGGCAAACTTTAGCGGCTATCGTGATCGCAAGTGCCAAATTGAGAAGGATGTCAAGAGGACGGATCGCTCACAGTCGTTTTTCGCCGGCGAGGATAATCCAAATCTAGAGCTGTTGCAGGGCATCCTGATGACCTATGTGATGTACAACTTTGATCTGGGCTATGTGCAGGGCATGTCGGATTTGCTGGCGCCCATACTGGAAATTCAGGTGAATGAAGTGGACGCATTTTGGTGTTTCGTCGGCTTCATGGACATGGTGTTCAGCAACTTTGACATCGATCAGGCTGGCATGAAGACCCAGTTTGCGCAACTGCGTCGCCTGCTGGAGGTCGCCAATGCGCCGCTCTTCAATTACATGTGCAGTCACGATTCGGATAACATGTACTTCTGTTTCCGCTGGCTGCTCGTTTGGTACAAACGGGAGCTCAGCAACGACGATGTACTCAAGCTGTGGGAGTGTTTGTGGACGCGTTTGCCCTGTGCCAACTTTCACCTACTCATCTCGGTGGCCATACTGGATCAGGAGACGAACGTGATTATTGACGGACAATACGAATTCACTGAAATCCTAAAACATGTCAACGAACTAACCGGCACCATCGATTTAAAGCGCACTCTGGAAACGGCCGAGGCCATCTATGTGCAACTAAAGGCATCTGAAGCTCTGCCCAATGATATACGCCATATCATTGGCGAGCCATTGCTACCACCAGCGGCTGGGGAGGAGCCCGTGGAGGAGGAAACTGCCTATTCGGACGATGGCTTCGATGAGCTGCGCGAACTAACGCCGGAGGAGAAGCGACGCCATCAGGTGCAGCTCGAGGAGGCATTTGAGCGATCGCTCTTCATGCAACACATTTAGCTCGGGCCGGGAACAAAGCCAAAACTAAACCAAGCCGAAGGCAAAGATATGCGCAAATTATTTAGCTATAGCCTTTAAGACTCAAAGTTTACTACCGTGTCGAGGTGAGACCCCTTTTTGAAACAAGGGTCTTCACTGTCTGAAGTGCTTTAAATGCTAATGCACAGATTTATACATTGTATATTATACATATTTGTACTTTTTGTATTTATTGTAAGTTCCATTCTATTCCCATTGGCTAGAACGATTGGTCCCAAATATTAACGAAACCAACTTTTCAACGATATTTTAACAGCGAAATTAGAATTAGACCTGTGCATGTCAATTTATCTATTGGATCTATTTAATTTAACGCAATGCTAAAAGCAGCTTTTGTTGCCCCTAATTAAGTTTAACTCAATTACTGTGTATATATCTATAAATTGCGTAGTAAAAAAACAAAACAAAAACAATTTGTCTATTCATTAACATGGTCGAAAAGCAATATCAACAAATTACGTCGAAATGGTTTCAGTAATTCCAAATAATGATATTCAGATTAGGAAAATTACAGGACATCCACAAATCCAAGGGTCAGGTTCAGTGAAATGCAATTAAAAGTCAATTGTTTGTTGTAATTTTGGAAATTTATTTTTCATATATTTATCTTGTTGTTGCTGTAGTTGTGTTTTAATTATCATACTTTAATTAAGATTTATACTTAGCATCTCTAATTTAAATTGTTATTTGCTCTTGTCTGTTGGTGCAACTGTGTTTTAGGTTTTATTTGTAACTTTAATTTTAGCTTTGTTGTTTGTGTTTTAAATGGATTGAAGTGCAAACAAAATAGTATTTCCATTTAATTTGTATAATAAAAATTCAATATATATATATATATATACGTTCCTTTCTGGTAGGCCAGTCGCCAATTACATACAGATATTGATTTAATTTGTTTAAAAAAAATCTCTTTCTCAATATAAGTTTTTTTGTTTTGGGTTTCTTTAATGTTGTTTGTTTGCTGGATGTTGCTTGGTTCTCAATTAAAAACATACAAAATACAAATTAAAACTTATGCAATATAAATTGTTTACTAATTACATAATTAAAATTAAAATTTAAAAGCGATTTGACGACAATGTCAATGTTTGTATTTTATATATTTATATGTATATCATTATATATATATATATGTATAGATGTTTTTAGGACATATCGAGTACACAAATATAACATAGGCAGGACGACCAGGTGAATGATAAAACACAGTAGGGAATTTAGGAGAGGGTCACATACACACATAATTAAAACCATGAATGGAAAATCAAAAAGAAAACAACAGAAATGCGTTTACAAATGATCGATAAAGATACATAAACAGGGGGAGGGGGGGGTTAACTGATACGATCCGATTTGATGGGTGTGTGAGTGTGTTTGTATGTAGAACGTTAAGTGACGCGAGAGCCATTAAAGATACTAAAATATGTACAGGTTTTTATATTTGTTGTGATTAAGTTTAAATCTTGTGAAGGACGACAGCATTGAACCCAATTAATGCTACATATCTAAGTGTGTATACATCATAATAGGTGTGTGTGTGTGTGTGTGAATGTGAAACTCTTTGTGTGAGTGTATTTGTGTGTGGATGTGTGTTTGTGTGTGTGTATTATGTCAATGTCAATCAATCAATCTGCTTTTAAGTTAGTTTACTGTTTAAACATTCCGTTTCTCTTATCAGTTATCAATAATAATTTGCAATAATTTAAACCGTTATTCATCTGCTTGGTTGGTGGGAGGGGAAGGGCAACGCGGCAGCAACCACTTGCTGCCCCTCGCCCCCCGCCTCTCATCTTGTTACAATTAAATTATAAGCGCTTTTTTAATATACTCGTTAATCATATGAATCGTCCAGCAGTCCGCCCGCCTAGCCCGCTCCCCTTCCCACATCCGTGCGTTAGTTGCAGCAGTGCACGGGGTCGTGGAAAGATCTGTTGGCGCAACGCGACGGCTGTTGCAACGATTCCCTCGCGCAGCTGAGAGTTTCGGATACACGACCAGCCGGCGGCTGCAACGCTCTCTCCCGGCTTCTGGGGCCACATCAGCGCGCATTTTTGCAGCAGTGCGCGCTGCTGGACGCACAGAAGCTGGAGACAGAGATGGGAGATGGAGAAGCGCACAGCACACACACAGCCTGGCACAGCAGCGGTATCACGAAGTACTCCCACACTCGCTTCTTCTTCTACTCGCTACTAATGTATATATATATATATCATATTTATATATGTATATATATATATAAATATATAATGGTTTACTTATATTTTACACAACTTTAAGCTTAAGGGATCTATTATTCCTATTCGCACTAATTTTTGCTCTTGCTCGCGCTCTCGCTCTTGTTCTTGATCTCGTTCTCGCTCTCGTTCTCGAACCAGTTTTGGTTTTGCAACTGGTTCGCGTACTCGTCACATTTAGCCTTGAGTTCAATTTGCGTGCGTTCGTCGTCTCAGCTTTTGTCGCTGCTCGTCCGTTTCCGGGCGTACTTCTATTTCGGCTCTGATTTGTGGCCTGTTTCCGTTGCTTTTGCTTTTTATTATTATTTTTCTTGTTCTTGTTGTTGTTGTTGTTGCCTTGTCTGGTTCGGACGCCCACTTTTGGGGCGCTGTCGTCTGGCTAGGCGCATCGCTTTACTCATTCGTTCCGCTCCTCGGACTCGCTGCCCGCCGACAGATTCAGCGTTGCGGCATCCGCCGATTGGCGCGTGTGCCGCGTGGAGCGCAATTCCCGACGCTTTTCCGGCGGCTGTTCCGCTGCCGATGCACCGCCGTGCTCGTTACCCGAGCGTGGACGCTTCAACCGATTGGACGAGCGTCGATTCTCCTCGGCGGCAGCTGCAGCCGCCGCCGCTGCCGCCGCCGCGGAGCTGCTGCTGCTGCTCGAGCCGCTCAGATTGGCCGGCAGCGAATTGTTGCCGTTGTTGCTGCCGCTGGCGTCCAGATCCTCGACGCTGCCGCTGTGACTGCTGCCCGGCGCCGTTGGCTTCTTGAGTATCGGCTGGATGATCAGCTCGTCGGCCTCCTCGTACGGCGGCGGCAGCTTGGCCGCATCCGCTGCATTCGTGATGGTCAGCGAGATCCGGGACTCGCTGCGCTCGGAACGCTCGCTGCTGGTGCTGGCGCCGCTGCTGATCGGCGGCGCAATCGTGATCGTTGTCTGCGACGGCAGATTCGCCGCAATCGCCGCGTTCGAGGCGGCGCTGCCGCCCGCACTCAGCGGCGTCAGCGTCACCTTATCCTGTTCCGGCGTCGGCGTCGGCGCCGGCGTCGAACAGCTGCTGGAGCTGCTCACGGCGCGCAAACTCTTCTCAATGCTGGCGCCCAAATTGAGCGGCAGTCCGGCGGCCAGCGCGGCAGCCGCCAGCTCATCCTTGGTGGGATGCATCTCGCTGCGCGCACGCTTCGATTTGTGCTGCTGCTGCTGCTGTTGCTGCTGTTGTTGCTGCTGCTGCTGCAGGTGCTCCGCGTCAAGGGCGGCCGCATAGGCGGCATTGAGGCTGCTGCTGCTGGCCGACGAGGTGGGTATCAGCGAGATGCCCGAGCCCAGGCCCAGCGACTTGGTATAGAAATCCATTTGCTGCTTGAACGCGTCCTGTTCGCGCTGCCGCTTCGCAGCTGAGCTGCTGCTGCTGCTGCCTCCGCCTCCGCCGCTGCCGCTGCCGCTGCCGCTGCCTCCTCCGCCCGCTGAAGATGAGGCGCCGCCCGTGAGGCCCGCCAGGCTGGCCAGAGAGCCGGGTCCGCTGAGCGGCAACGAGCCGCCGGCAGCGGCCATCGCCTGGGCGGCCATCTCGGCGAGCAGTGCCTGCGAAAAGTCACTGGACATGCCCGGTATCTGCGGCAGTTGTGCAGCGGCCGCTGCTGCAGCCGCGGCGACGGCGGCTGCCGACTTGGAGCTCTTGCTGGACGAGGAGCCGGCGCCGCTGTTCGATCCACCGCCGCCGCTGTTGGATGAGGATGTGCTGGGCATCTTGCCCTGGGAGAAGGCCTGCAACGCGGCCAGATCCGTGGGCAGAGCGCCACGCGCAATGCTCTCGAACCATTTCTGCTGCTCCTTGGCGGAGGCCTCGTTGGCGGCGGCCGCCGCAGCTGCCCGCTTGCTGGCCGCACTGGAGCTGGCGCTGCTGGAGCTGTTCGAGCTGCTGGTCGTCGGCAGCGGCGGCATCCCGAGGGAGCTCATGAGGCGCGTGGCCTGCGCCAGGTCCATGCTGCTCATCCGACTGAGCGATTCGAGCAGGTGGGGATCGGCGCCGGTCATCAGCAGGTTGGACAGCTGTGCCATGTCCGCGGCACTGGGCGTCACCGAGGCGGCCGAGTTCCGTTGGCTGCTGCTCTGCCGGCTGCGACTGGAGCTGGTCGAGGGCGTTGTCACCGTGCCGGCGCTCATGCTGGCCATGGCGTTCATCAGGTTGGCCGCCGAATTGGCCGCCGAGTTGGCGGCGTTCCGGGAACTGCTCGATTTGCTCGACTGCGACTGGTGTGATTTGACCGACTGCGTCGAGCCGGTGCCGGCCGACGAGGAGGTGGCCACGCCGTTCAGCAGATTATATTGCTGGGCCAGCTGGTCGTAGGCGGAGCCGAGGCCGCTGCTGCCCAGCGAGTACGGATTGAGGCCGCCCAGGCCCATCGGCGGATACAGCAGCGACGGATTCGGGAAGAGGAACGGAAAACCGGCCGCCAGCTGCGATGCGGATGCGCCCGCATTCTTGCCACTGCCGGAGGCGCCACCGGCGCTGCTATTGACAGCCGCGGCGGCAGCGACTGCGGCCAGTTGAGCGGCCTCGTTTTGTTGCTGCTGCTGTTGTTGTTGCTGCTGCTGCTGTTGCTGCTGTTGTTGCTTCTTCTTGCTGGCCGCCGAGGAGGAGGCGCTGGAGGAGTTGCCGCCGGCGCTGGACTGCGACTGGCTCTTGCCGGTGCCCGCACCCGTGCTGCCCGTGAGGCCGCCGAGCGTTGGACCCGCAGCAGCCATGAGCGCAGCCAGCGACTGGGCATCCATGCCGGCCAGATTGCCCAGGCCGCCCATGCCCGCCAAGCTGGCGAACAGATTCATGTTGTTGAGATTGCCCAAGCCGGGCAGGTTGCCCATGCCGGGCATGCCGCCGAATGGCATCGAGAGCAGCGGATTCTTCGGATCGAAGGCGGCGAGCGGATTCTTCGGATCGAACGCGCCCAAACCGGGCAGATTCGCCAGCAAACTGGGATTGAGCCCGGCCAGCGAACCGAACTGCAGCGCCGCCTGATCCAGCGCCGACTGCGACTGCGACTGACGCGACGCCTTCTTCGAGGAGCCGCCCGAGTTGCCAGCCGGCGACTGAGCGGCGCTCGGCTGCTGCGTGTGGCTGCTGGAGGAGGCGTTGCTCGAATTGGACGAGGGTCGTCCACCGTGCGATTTGGAGCCACCGCCGCCGCCGTAGCTGCTGCTGTTGTCCATCGCGCTGACACTGGGCTTGGGTGATGGCGCCGACATCGGATTCTGCATCTGCTCCAGCCACTTGGGATCCACCTCATAGGTGGGATTCTCGGTGAGCCTGTAAATAAAAAAAATAAAATAACAATTACAAAAATTATAGGAAAATACAAAAAGGGCTAATACTCAAGCCGAACATATTGTAGGGATATAAAAGATATAGGAGACATAATAAGGGTAAAAACAAAAAAACCATGAATTTTGAAAAATTTCTATTTTCAATACTGCAAATATTTTTAAATGTAGAATCATTCTGTAGAAAGAATAGCTATGAATCTCAAATCTTTACAAATTTGGTATGATTTTTTATTAACAATTTGACACTTTCAGAATCAGTTTTAATGTTGTTATTTATACTAATTGTAATAAATACAATCGATTAAAAATATACATTAAGAGCTCTATATATTGAACACAAAAGTTTTTCAATATATATATTTTTTCCAAAAAATAATGGATATATTTCAAATGACATCAAGTTTCAAAATCGGTTTATATTTGAAAAAACTTTGGAAGTGTGAAATATGGAGGCTGTGAATCCAAACAATTTTAGAATCAATCACCAATTGCAACAGGTTAGACCTCTGTAGTTTTATAAATAAAACTTGCTTTTGACCCCAATATCTGTTACCCCCATTTAATTGAGACTTCTAATGCCACTCACCACTGCATGAGGCGCTTCAATTGGGGCGCCTTGTTGCCGCCCAAACGTTTGCCGTTCTGTTTGTTGATCACCGGCACCGGTTCCTCCCCGGTCAGACCCTGGGGACCAGCCATGGATTGTTGTTGTTGCTGCTGCTGTTGTTGTTGCTGCTGCTGTTGTTGCTGCTGCTGCTGTTGTTGCTGCTGTTGCTGCTGCTGCTGGTGTTGTTGCTGCTGCTTCTGCAGCTGGGCCGCATTGGCGGCCTGCTGGGCACTGGAGCTGCTGCTCTGCTGGCGATTGCCGCGTCGACTGTTGCTGCTGCCAGCACCGCCTCCGGCTCCGCCGCCCACATAGTCAATGCTGAGCTGGTCGCCCAGTGGGCTGGTCATGTCCGAGAGCCATTTGTTGACCTTGACGTCGTGCGGCGAATTGTACTTGGAGCTGAGCTTCATCGCCTGCTCCATTTCGGCCAGCATGCTCTCGTACGCCTTGCGCTGTGCCGGCGGCAGGAACTGCATCATCTTCTGCTGTTGCTTGAGGAACGATTGCGGATCGGTGGCCATCGTCTGGGCGAGCAGCGCATTGAGGCTGTCCTTGCTGGACAGACCGCCCATGGCCATGTTTTGCAGTGCGCTGAGGCCGCTGCCCGAGGAGCTGCTGGCGCCGCTGCCGGCGTTGCCGCTGCCTTGGCCGCCGCTCTTGGACTCTGTAGCAGAAACGGAAAATAAACAAAAATTGAGTATTGTTAGTGGTTGCTGATTGCTGTGGCGCCTCCACGGCCGAGGGGGGGACTATTAGAAATGAAAGCGCAGAGACTCCAACTCACTTCCGGGCACTGTCGTCACAGTGATGGTGAACGGCTTCTGATTCGACTGCTGCTGGCTGGGCGCCTGCAGATTGGCTGGCGTCACCGATACACTGGGCGGTATTTGCGGTTTCTTCGATGAGGGCAACGACGGATCCGGGAAGGTCTTTTGCTCCTTGGCCGCTGACAGTCCGAGCACAATCTCATCCAATTTCTTGCGCTTCTTCTCCTTGCCAATGACGGGCTCCTCAATGGTCTGCAAGGTGATTTCATTTAGTATAAGAAAATAACATTTTCTGGTTAACATCTTCTTCTTTTAAATACTCACGCAATTGTTCTTCTTCATCAGCTTGTTGAGCGTGTCGTCCAGCTTGCTCTTGCTGCCCGCCATGGAGGGGAACGCGGAGCTGAGCGCCGCATGCACACTGGACTTCTTGGAGGGCATGGAAAAGTCCTGCACCTCGCTCAGATCGATGGCGCCAGCGCTGGAGGCTGACTTCAGCATTTCTGTCATGTTCATCTTGGGCAGGCTGCTGTGGGAAGGGTGCGAATAATTGGTTAGTGCTCGATTCGCGTCGCAATTGCGGCCGGAATTTAAAGTGTTTGCTACGCACCTTGAGGACAGATCCATGGGTGCACCCATTGAGGGCGGCGGTATCTTCTGTGCTGGCACAGCGGGCTTATTGAACTGCCCGGAGGATTGGCGCGAGAGCGAGGCGTGCTGATGCGCCGGCGGCGGTTGCATGCCACTCAAAGCGGCTGACGAGGCGGAGCCTGAGCCGCCGCCGCCACGTCTGCCCGCCGAGCCAGTCAACGCCTCCATATTGGCTATTTCGCTCTCCCAGTCCTTGGGCGCCACTGCAGAAGAAAGGAAAAGGCGATAAGTATTGGCTAATAAACTTAACAAATGGGTTCAGTTTTGACAAAGTTGTGGGAGTTTAAAATATGGAAGATACGGATTTAAGAGCTTTACATGTCAACCCCCTCCACAATAATCTTTAAAGTTGACTTTTATACTAATTATGGAAACCAAAATTGATTAAAAATTTAAATTCAGGATTCTACATTTTTGAATCCATATTTTTTTTCAATAATGAATGTATTCTGAATCCCAGTCACATCTTGATATAAAAACTGATCAAACTTGAAAATTGGTTCAGTTTCGACAAAGTTATAAGAGTTTTAATTATGAAAGCTATGGATTTTTTTTTTACAATTTTGATATTGCGCCTATCCGAACACAGGCGGATACCCTTCCACTATTGTATCTAATTTTGATATTCCCCGTCTTTGTACTTACTTGTCGAGCTGTTGAGCAGCGCGTGCAGCTTGGCGCGCTCCGTCTCCACGTCGATGGCAATGTGCCGCTTGCGCTTTTTGCCCGCATTGGAGCCGACGCCGCCGCTGGCGCTGGGCACATTGAGGCCGGCAGCTGCGCTGGCGCCCGCTGTGGCGGCGCTGAGGGACATGCCCGGCAGCAGGGCGGACAGGGATGTGGCATTGCCACCGCTGGCAGCGGCGGCAACGGCAGCGGCAACCGCTGCATTGATGCTGTTCGCGTCCAGGCCCGGCAATGTGGTGGGCGCCGTCGCCGCCGTTTTGGGCGTGTTCAGCACGGAGTTGACGCTGTTGCCCGACGCGACGACGGACGCGTTGCTGGCCACCTGTTGCATTTGGGAGGCCTGCAGGTGCTTGGTGACGCCCTGATCGGTGGTGATGGTGATGACATCGGGTGTGGTGGAGCGTCGCTCGGTGCTGTTCAAGTGGGGAATGGACTCGTGCAGGGCAATGTTCAGATCTGTGGCGCCCTTCAGGCCGGCGAAGGCGCTGTAGTGCTTGTCCACGGGCCACTTGTTCGTCTCCACGCAGACGACAATGTGCGCGATGCGTCGCTCCAAGGCGAAGTCCTTGAACCAGCGTATCATGCACATCTCCAGCTTGGGCTTCTCCAGCTTCTGCTGTTTAACGGCCGCCGGCTGAATAACCTCGAGATCGGGAAAGCGTGCCTTAAGCTCGGCCGCTTGCTTTTTGCACTCCTCCTCGACGGCTTTCTCCTTCTCCTTCATCACCTCATCATCGTCGGGATCGCTCGGACCCGCCACCAGATCAAGTATCTCCTGTTCGGCTGCCGGTTTCTGCTCGCTCTTCGTCTCGGCAGCAACTTCTGTTGTCTTTTTGCCGGCTTCCGCTTCTGTTTCCACTTCGGATGGTTTCTTCGACTCACTTTCGGCCTGCTCTGCTGTGGATTCTTTCTCCGCCTCTGGCGTTCCTTCCTTCACAGCATCGACCGCTTCGTCGATTTTCTCGCTTGTGGCTTCCGTTTTGACGGCGTCTGCTTCTTCTTTGTCGTTGGCTGGCGCCTCTGTGGATTCTTTATTCGCCTCCTTGTCGTCGTCCGCCTTTTCGACGGTGTCAGTGTCCATTTTGGTGACTTCTTCGTCCTTTTCATCGGCGAGCAGCTTCTTCTCTGGCTCAGCAGCTGCCTCTGCAGTTGTTGGTGCTTCACTCTCGGCTGGCTTCTCGCTGTCTTCGGTGGCATCTGCCTCTGTGGCGGCCTCCCTTTCGTTGCCATTCTCCGCAATCGGCTCATCCACATCCATTTTCTCTTCGCTCTCCTCTTTTCCCTCCTTGGGTTTGGTCTCCGTCGCATCGGCTTCAGTTTCAATAGTCGCCTTGGGCTGCTCTTCAACTTCGGCTTCGCTGGGCAGCTTGGCTTCATCAAGCTCTTCCTTCTCCGCCTTCTTTTCGGCCGGCGCAGCTTCGGCAATGTCCTCGACTTTATCTGTCGCCTCTCGCTGTTCCTCGCTTGGCTCCGTCTCGGCGACTGTCGCTGTCGCGTCTGTGCTCTGTTCGGGCTTCACTTCAGCCTTCACCGGCGGCGACTCCTTTTTGATGACACTCTCCGTGGTCAGCAGCTCGTCATCCAGATCGATCACCTCATGCTTGACAGCTGCCGCTGCCGCCGCTGCGGCTGCTACTTTTTCGGCTGCGGCAGCCTTTTCGGCTGCGGCTGCTTTTTCGGCGGCCGCCGCCTTTTCAGCCTTCTCCGCGTTGAAGGCCTCCAGTTTGATGGTCCGCTGAATCTGTGCCTCGAGCTCCCGTATAAAACGCTTCTCAGACTCGCAGAAACTGAAGTTGGGATCGTTGAAGATGAACGTCTCGGAGCGGTAGAGTCCGTGCTTGAGCACCGCCGCAATCAGCTCCTTGTCGTGTCGCCCCGGCTCCCACCAGTCGGGCGTGTCCGCATTCAGGGCGCACTGTTTGAGCCGCTCCTCGAGCTGTGGATTGCGCGCCACTTCGCGCAGCTTGGCCAGCAGCTCGAGCCGATCCAATATGAGCTTGGCATGCTCCTTTTCGACCTCTTCGATGATGCCCTCCAGTCCGCGCTCGCTCTCGCTGAGCTTGAGGCCCGCCTGGCGTCGGCACATGGCCACGAACACCTTGTGATAATCAGTGAGGGTTTCATCGCTTTTCCGCTCCAGATGCGCCATCTGTTTAAACTTGGTCCAATCGGGCGTCTGTCCGCTGCTGTTGCTGCTGCCGGCTCCGCCCATCGGAGTGCTCAGTGTCTGCATATCGACGCCGTAGCCGGTGAGCACGCGCAGGAACTCGTATTCCTCGCGACGATTCCATTTCTTGGGTATCAGCTGCAAGCGCTGCGATTCGCGCTCCTTGGCAGCCAGCTCCATTTTGCCCTGGCGTTCCATTTTCTGCAAGCACAAGATTATTCACATAAATTGGATTTTCAAACACAATTATACAAATATATATATATCTATATAATATTTAAATGCATGTTTAATGGTTTTTCTGTTACTTGTGTTTGTTGTGGTTTGGGATTGTGTTAGTAAAGATTGTATGTCATGATCATCATTATTAAAAATATATCCGTATATACTATCCCTTATGATCTCAAAGTGCAAATGCAAATTTTTTTTTATTTTATATATATTATTAATATATTATTTCTGAAAAACTTATAACTTAAACGCTTGTTAAGGAAAATTTTAGTACATAAAATATGTTAAGCTTAAGTATATGTATATGGACTTCTAAGTCCTAAAATATAATGTTTCAAGAATAGATTCATATAACAGCTTTTCAAATGTTGAATTGCAAGCTGCATAAATATTATATAGACAGTTTGAATTCTGACAAAATGAAATCAGTAACCTAAAGCGAGAAATTGAAGCTTCTAGAGTATTATACAAACATATGTATGCGTGTGTACATTATTTCAATTTCTATTTATTTCGTATTTCTCATTAGTTATGACTCAACTCGATACCCCACTTGTTAATAGATTAAAGAGACATCATCAGACTTGAAGTATAATCTTGGCTACTATACAAGCGTTGCCCATTCATGGCATACCAAACCCAAATAAAGAGATAAGATAAGACCATTGTACAACAATTGCTCAAGTATAAAACATATAATATATATACGAGTGGTCTCTTATGGCCATGCAATTTGATCAAGTATTCCCAGTGAAAAAGCGGAGAAACAGAAAAAACAAATGCAGCTCAAATTCATTAAGAATATTTACACAATTTGAAAAAAAAAATAAAAATAAAAAATTAAAAGCACCCGGAGATCCCTCATCATTAACATTATCAACAACAACAACAGGAACCAAAATGAATAACGGTATAAATGGATGCATCAAGGGTGGGTGTGCAGTCACAGCTCTCATCGATGTTTGGTTCGTGTGTGTTTGTAGGGGGTAGTGCTTGGGGTTGTTGGTCGGTGTAACGGGACAGCCTTTCAAAATTTCAACATTTTTGCGAAAAGTACAAAATGCGAATGGCGAGCGCAAAGCAAAGGGGCAAAATGAGAGACAATAGCGACGACGACGACGACGACAACGACTAAATACGAGCAAACTGAAACTGAAACTGGAAATACAATAAAATCATAATAATAAAAGTAAAAAATCCATTGTACACCCCTAATACCGGCCGGGCTACAGTCAGCACCAGAACCAGAGCAGAGGGCAAATGCCACGGCGACAATCGGGCGGGGAGGAGACGCGGGAGACACAAACAAATGAATCCTGCGAGACCAATTGCACGGCCAGCGTCACAGCAAAAGAAGCTCTCTTCATACACAAACACATTTCGCGCGTGTATGTGTGCGTGTCTGTGTGCGGGCTAGCCCCATTCTCTATTAGTGCACTATGGGCAGTTTGACCCGTTTTGAAAAAAAAAATTACTTTTTAAAAGTGATTAAAATAAACAAGTTTTGTTAACAAATAATTTCGAATCACATCAACTAACAATATTGGATAACAGAAATATTAACATAATCACAATTTGTTAAGTTTAATAATGTCAAACAGAACTGTTGTTCACAGAATATAAGCCAATTAATTAAATGCATATTTGTTTTTTGTTAAAGCGATATCTATGAATTTGAACCTTTTCCGTATCACCAGATAATAAGACCGAACGACTGAAAATATTAATGATTATTATTTTTTAATAATTTGTTGCATTCAAACTTTATGAAACATACAAAAATAAATCTCAAATTTTAGTTGAAAATAAATGCCAAAGAAAGTGGTCATATTCCCCATAGTGCTGTGGAGCCTGTTTCTGTAGTTAGTTATGATAATAATAATAATAATGCTGAGCAGGAATAGAACACTGCAAAAAAGAAAGGGCTACGAACGCCAAGGCAACTCCTTAGACAGCGTTGCCAGGTGCCTGCAAATATAATACCCATAAGTACACACACACGTGCATACATACAACTCATTTATTTAAATGCATGTGTGTATGTGTGCGTGAATGCAAATCAAAACAACAAAACTGCAAACGGCTCCTGCAGTCAAGAGCCTCTGTGAAGGAGGGCGAGGGGGAACTGGTCTCGTAGTCATGTTGGCAAGTCTGGCTTCAAGGATGCCAATTGGCGCAGGTTGGCAGCACTCTATGTGTTAGTGTGTGTGTCTGTTCATATATGTGTGCAGACTAACGGCTTTTGCTATACAAATTTCAAGCAAACCAACGATACCCAAATCCCAAAAATAGGGGGGACAAACAAAAACAAACGATAAAGCGAACCAGATAAAAAAAAGTAGAAAAAAAAAAATAAACAGACTGAACGAACCACCTCTTTTACTATCCCCCCATCTCCAATCAAGCAACCTACAAATATTTGTATCTTATTCCATCTCGCTTGCACACAAGCCACGACACGACGCAACGCGACGCGACGCCTTCGCATTCGCCCCTGTTCTTCCTTCGTGCATTTGCACGATACAAGTGCGAGCGATTGATTATGATTATTAGTAAGTAGCAAAAGCAACAGCGGCTCGACTTGGGGCGAAATGGGGTAGAAGAAGAGACAGGCGGACAAAACGAATTTAAATGAGCGCACACTGAGACACCAACTGGTTACCGTGTGTTTGTTTGTTTGTTTGTTTGTTGGTTGGTTGCTTTGTGTGAGAGTGTGTAAGAGAGTGAGTTACACATGCCGTGTAAAAGTAGTGGCAGCGCTCGTACATGTGAAATCTATAGGCATAAATTTATTGTTTTGTATTTCGTTTTAACTTTGCGGCTCTCAACTCTGACTACTTGCTGTTGGCTGTTACTTTTATTGCTATTGCTGCTGCTGCTGCTGCGGCTGCTTCTTCTTATATTTCTTGTTCTTCTTCGGTTTCTTTTGCTTTTGCCGTTTTCTGCACGCATTCTTTGCATTCACATTCACTTCGATTCGGACAATTTTGCCAATTTGCCTTCATTTTAATTAAGTTTTGCAAATTTGATGCAATAAATTGTCATTGTTGTGTTGTCGTTATTGTTGTTGTTGTTGTTGTTGTTGTTGTTGTAGATTTACCTCCAAATAAATGCCATTGTTTAAAATGGGCACTGCTGCTGCTGTTGATGGTGATGTTGTTGTTGTTGTAGCTGTTGTTACGGCTGCTGCAGCCGCTGCTGCTGCCGTTGCGGCGGCTGTTGATTTATTTAGATGCTCGCAAAATGCGGAGAAGCTACTAAAATCCATGGGTTTAATAACCTCCATTTTGTTGCAATAACAATTACAATACTATATAAATAAATACATATACATGTATGCGTATGTGTATATGCTATATCACAAATATTGAAATGATTTTCAATTTCGACATTATTGATTTTAATTAAGCACTAATTATCATTCATTGCGGCGACACATTTGCCATTTGCACGTTGCTTGTTGTTATTGTTGCTGCTGTTGTTGTAATATTTCGTCAGCGACGTTTGCACTCGCCGCTCGTATTTGGATTCGTCTCGTCGTCTATACTTTTGCTTCAGCAATTACATTTTTCCATTCGTTTGATTATTATTATTTCTACACACACACACACACACACAAAATATATCCAGCGGGTGCGAGAGGGAGACACAAGTATAAACGATACGAAAACCCCGACACGACGACAACGATGTTTGGATATGGATGCGTCTGCTGCTGCTGCTGCTGCTCAAGCACTTGGACTTTTTACAACTTTACACCGCGGCGCTCAAACAAATAATGAGCGAGCGCATTGCGGACTAAATACAAGAAACACTCCTCACACACACAAACACACGTTCACAGAGCAACACAGAGACCACAACGGGGACGCATACGCGCACGGAAGCAGCGACGGCGACAGCGGCAGCGGCACTAGCAGCTAAAATCGAATGCGAATCAGCCAGCAACAGCGACGGCGACGAACAGAACAGAAACGGGGGAGAGGTCGCTAGTCAACCCAACAAGCAAGCAAGCCAGCCAACAACTACTATTGAGCGAGGGAGCAGAGCAGAAGCAAAGCCATAGCCATAGCCAGAGCAGAAAAACCAAACCAAACGAAACCAAACAATCGTGAGATTAAGCCAAACGCCGTTTTGGGTGAATGTGAATATGAATGAGATGGGCAGGCAGAAAGGCAGTCACAGCCTGTCCTCTGAGGTGAATGAGCGGCAAAGGCAAGGCAAGGCAAAGCAAGCCAAAGCGTCACTTGCAGTGCCAGCCAACACTGTGAGAGAGAGAGAGAGAGACTGAGAGCGCATTGAACGCGAGAGCGTTGCTAGCGAGAGGCAACTGAAAGAGAGCGTATTTATTCTGTGTCTGTGTGCGGCGGCGGCGGCAGCGACGACGATGACGAGGAGTGTTGTGCACTAGATGGACGAGTTGAAGAAGAATGAGGAGGCAGCGCACATTGTGTCAACTGTGTAATGTAAGCAAAAGGCAATGGGCAAAGTCAGAGCCTGTCACACACACACGCACACTCGCTCATATATGTGCATGTATTAACTAACACACGTGCGCGAGAAAAGTGTGGATTGAATGGAGGGGGGAATACATGACATACACGGCAAAAAAGCCAAGCAATGAAATAAATGTACCACAAAAACTGTTGACGACAAGGCATAAGAAGAAGCAGGAGTAGCAGCAGCAGCAGCAGCAGCAAAAACAACAACAACAACAACGACGGCTGCGACTGATGTTGGCGCAATCGAGCAAAGGACACAGCGTAAAAGGGATAACATAAAATAATAGCCCAGCCATGCGCTTGGGCAAGCCATGAGAAATGGATTAAAATTCAGGTACAAAATGTGCACACACGCACACGTGACAGAGGCCAGCCATGGAAGACTTTTAGAAAAATGTGTTTTTATAGAAAAGCTTATTTTTTGAGCATTACATTTTATTGTTATTTTAGCAATATGCAATTGTTTAATTAATACGACCTTTGCCATGGGCGGCCATAACTAATCTACATATAAACATATACAAATATACACATATGTATATATAGGTAATGCGAAAGATAGAAACTGCACTAAAGTGCGATAAGCACGTAGCCATAGCCAGAGCAGCGAGAGCACCGAGAGCTGTCGAGTATAAAAACGAGATTATTAATCAATCTGTAAGATACAGATACACATCCAACAATCCCACCACCACCACCAAAACCATCAGCAACATCAGTCGCGTTCGCAGCAGCCGAAGCACACAAAAGCAGGCTGCCAATCGACGGCGACAGCGACACATCTTCAGCATACGCACACATGCACAAAAAAAAAAACATGATCGGCCGGTGAGAGAGCAACTGCAACTGCAACAGCAGCACGTGAGAGATTACGAGTGCAATTGTATTTGTATACGCACACATGCATATGTGTGAGCGTGTGACGATTTTTCTATGGTTGTGTGGGGTCGTAAATTTGACTAAAGCGTAACGCAAAACTAAATCAAAAGGCAGGTAGATAACAACTACGACTCATTTCAGAAACGTATACGCAGTACACACACACATGCAGAAATGTACATATATTGATGAACTGACCACTGCACACTGGGCAGGTTTTTTGAAAAAGAATTTCGAATTATTTATGGCCGACAGGTGTGAAGCGAATGCGCCGACGCAGCCGCAGCTGCAACACGTGAGACGCACGCGCATAGTGGTGAAGCAACTAAACGAAAAAAAAAACTGCATGCCAAATAAATAGCTATTGCACCACTGTGCGCAGCATAGCAACAAATGCTAATAAAATAATAAATCGAATAGCGGTCAGCAAGGTGAGCATTCAAGCAAATCGCACACCAGAAAGATGGCACAAACATTTATGCACACACGCATACATCCACATAATCACACACACATATGCCAGTCAAGTCTATGCTTGTGTTCTAAATACACGGTTGCAAATTACGAAAAGGAAACAGCACAAAAAAAAAACTTAAGCTGCTGCAGCAAGTGGAGAAAACAGAACACGTAAAAGCAAGCAGCGAACGAACAGTGGAGCAAAAGGAGCACACAACAACAACAACAACAGGAACGATGAGCTCAAATGAGCACAATTAGGCTTTGGCTTTATTGACGCGCCGCGGACCGTAGGAAGGAACAGGCAGGCCAGGCAAGACAAGCAGGAGCGGAACAGGTCACCGCAGCCAACGTCTCGCTCAATAATTTAGCCCGTGAGAGAGCCGGCGACAACTTCGCGGCCTGAGAGCAATGCGACGCGACGCGACGTCAACAGCATTTGGGTGGGCATAAAGGCAGAAAATTAAACATTGGATAAATCCAGAAAATGTAAAATTACACACACACATACGCGCGCGCACTGGCGTCGTCATGAAAAACTAATACACATATACATACGTACATACATAATGGCGCACAAGTACAGCCAACAACAACCACCCGATACCGATACGATACCAATACACCCAACATATTAGAGTCAGAGACCAGCGCACAGCTAGCGTCGCCCGCCAACGCCGCGGCAGCAATCATCGTCACCAAAGAAGAACTTTACTTCGTCAATACAACAACAATAACAGCAGCAACAACAACAACACGCCATTGGCATAATGCGGCTTGGGCTTTGCCTGTGTGACCATTTTGCTTGCTCTTCTTGCTGCTGGCATCGACGCTGGCTTCATTATTGCTGCCGCACTCCCTTGCTGTTGCTGTTGTTGTTGTTGCTTTGATTGATGGCGCAGGCGTTCGCTTTGCCTTTTGATAATGGCGTCGACGTCGCTGTCGTCGTTGTTGTTGCTACAGTAAAATGCGCGTCAGGTTGTACAATTGACTCCAAGGCGAATCTCATAATTTGACCCATGAGCTAAGGCAGCTTGTTGGCCAACATGACTGTGGCTTCACTGTTTTTGCGCCTCCTCTCGAAGGTGGTAAGCCAAGCCAACATTTTGGGGCGGCTGGCTGCTGCTCTTGTTGCTGTTGTTTCTGCCGCTGACTGCAAAGTGGTTTGACATTTTCTCGTTTGCTCGTTTGGCTGCTCATTCGCGCCCGAGCATCTCGTGTGCACCACATTTCGGGGCTGGCTTCAAATTCGAGTCGAAGTCGAAAGCATCGTCGCTCTCAGTCTTTCTATATGCTGCTGCTGGGCTCTATGTGTATTTCTTTTATTTTGCATAAATTAAGCACAAGTGTATTTTGTATTTTGCATTTGTATTTACGCTGCTCTCGCGACTTGTGTCTTCTGTGCCTCGTTTTGTCAACGTTGTCGTCGTTGCTTTTGTTTGAACATTCGGAAGTACACACAGACGACACACACACATGCACACTGAGAGACAGTTATACACTCGCATGTAGTTGACAGAAATCAGCGATGGCTACCACCTCTCGCCCGGTGGGTGTAACTTATTTTATTTTATTTCGCTGTTTTTTTTTTGCTCGTCAGATTTTTCACTCGCTTCATTCCCACCTCCATATTGAAATTCGCTTTTGAATGCACGCCACGAAGGGGTTTATCGATATACCCAGATATGAATCGAAATGTGAGCAGGCAACATGGTGAATTTAACCTCAAACGACCTTTTTTTCAGATACAACTTAATTAGCAGTTTTGAACTGAGGTATAAGCAAATATACAGTCTTCGATTACGGACTGTAATAAGAATTACTATAATATTGCTAAGTTTAAAATACTTTAGCATAGTCGTCTCGCAGAATCAATTACTTTGGAAAGGTTTCAGAGCTTTGAGAAAAATAAATTGTGCATAAGACGACTCAAATATAAAAATGTGTTTGAAATATCATTTAGAAATTTGTAATAAAATATTGTTTTTAAATTTAGTTCCCTGCTTAATTTAGAAAATTTAATGGATTTATAAAGTCTGTAGGATATATACGCAAATAAATAGTCTGAATATTGTAGGGAATAAGAAATAAATATAGAAACATAAAGTACAGACAATAGTTATTGTATTGTACAGAGACATACACTATAATTAAAAGTAGATATACGTAGTGATATATTTCAAGATAAGATCATGCTGGTTAGTATGCTAAATGTGTACTAAAAGGGGTTAGATCAACAATGCAACATTCTGTGGTAGAAATGTGTATGGTAAGTTATTGTCAGTGTATGAGTGGGCGGTGTTGGGGGTGGGTGACGGTATTGACTGCTTTTGAGTGGGTGGGTGGCTGGGTTGGTCATGGTCTATTAACGCCCCTCGCGGGCTGGCTCGAGAGTAAGGGTGTGTTAAGTACTGCATGATGTTGTGGGTAAGTGGGTGTTTCTTTTTCCCTTTTTTTTTTTTTTTTATTTTTTGGTATGTCCTGAGGGGTAAGTTGTTGTGTTCTGATGTGGATAATCAGCGGCAAGTCTTTGGATACTGTTTTTTGAGTGTTTAAGGAAGGGGTTATGTTCTTTCTTTTGGTAGTGTTTGTGATTTTAAATGCATATTATATTTAAGTTGGAATTGATCAAAAATGTAGTTTGGCTTTGCACGTACATTGTTCATACTAACCAAATACATGGCCAGTTTGTTGATATCCAAATTGGCCAATTGGCTGACATCGGTGGTGTTGAGAATGCTCAGCATTAGGTTGATATCGGCGGCCGTGGGCATCGCCGGTACAGTTGGTCCGCCGGCAGCGTTGACCTGCTGCTGCTGTTGCTGCTGTTGTTGCTGCTGATGCTGGCCCAATCCGTGCTGTAGTGTCGAACCGCTGCCCGAGTTGCCGCCGCCGGCGGCGGCAGCGGCCGCGGCAGCTGCTGCTGCTGCAGCTGAGGTGCTGGCACCCTGCGACTGCATCAGCGCCTGCAGGCTGCGATTGCTCGAGTCGAGCTGCTGCTGGAGCTGGCTGACCGAACCGCCGCCGGCAACACCGCTCCCGCCGGACGAATTGATGCCGGCGCCGGCGCTCTGCATTTGCATTTGCATTGACTGCAGGGTGGGGGTGGTGGGCACCGACAGCGGCGGCGTCGATGAGACCAAAGCCTGTAGCTGTTGAGGCAGAGGAGGAGGATTTTGGGTGTTGGTAAGAGCTCGGTTAAAAAACAACATTTAACAACATGAGTTGGGCGAGTGTAAAAAAAAAATTGTAGAGATGGAGATGGTACAGTGAATACTGCGTGTGAGAGACAGAGCGAAGAAGGTGGCAGTGAGAGAATTTGTATGGGTGGTGGCAGGGTTGTCGCCTTCAGGGTTCGCAGGTAGTTTTGTTAATCAGCTGTTGGTTGGTTTGTTGATTGTTGGTTGGTTTGTTGCCTGATTCGTGGGTCTCCTTTCACAGTCAGTTATCGTTCGTAGTTTCGGTTTCGATTTCGGTTTCATTTCTACTTTAACTACATTTACAGTTGTTTGTTTTTTTTTCGCAAAATCTACGGCCAACAGCTAAGCAACAAAACTACATACTTGAATATGTCATTGTCCGCTTTACAGGACACTACGAATTTTGAGTTGTTGTTGGTGTTATTAATTTCAAAATACAAAACGAAAAAGACAAATTGCTTAGGTAAATACGATTCGGCATTGCAAGAATGATGGAAACCTTAGAATTGGAGCCAAGGGCTTGAACACATAAGTTAATTGATATTTAGTTTATAGCGAAACTATTTCAGCTTATCGATTATCAATCGATTTATATTGATCGATAAACATGATATCGATGCCTAAAATCGATATTTAAAATTCAAATATCTATTGATTAATATATTAATCAAAAAACTATATTTTCAACTTGTGAGAGAGAGTTATTGGACTTTTTCTGATTTCCATCATTCTTGTTGGGATTTTTATTTTTTTTTGGATACTTGGAAATTTGGAAGTGCTGGGTAACAAAAGTACGCTAAAAACATTTAAAGCAAAATTCCATTGATAAAATCGATAAATATTTGGAGCGACACAAATGTCGTATAGTGGAGCATGTGATTGGATGCTTGAATGGGGTTTTTTGATGGGCGGGTGTTGGGACTCGCTTTCTAAGTACACTTACCTTGGCCTTTTGCTGTTGCTTGAGCTCCTCCTTCTTGTAGTTGCGCTGATAGGCGGTGATAACGCG
The DNA here is from genome assembly GCA_004143825.1 of Drosophila micromelanica. Classification (NCBI taxonomy): domain Eukaryota; kingdom Metazoa; phylum Arthropoda; class Insecta; order Diptera; family Drosophilidae; genus Drosophila; species Drosophila micromelanica. The sequence continues at coordinate 23,917 of SCDY01000626.1, forward strand.
GCGTAATCGTGTGTTGAGATCCTGCATTGATGGCCACATTGTGGCATCCTCGAGGGGGGCCAATGTCGATGGCGGATAGCTGCCGGCAACGCTCTCCTCCTCGTCCAAGCCTAAATTTGAGTTGGAGTTAGCATTATCGCAGTTTTGACCCGCTGCCGACTCCCCGTTCCCAGGGGCAGTCGCTGCAGTCGTTGGATTTGTTGTTGTTGTTGTTGTGGTGGATGATGGATTGGTAATGGTGGTTATAGTAGTAGTAGTAGTGGTTGTGGTGGTGGTGATATTTGTGGTTGTGGTGGTTGCGTTAGTGCATGATTCTGAACCGGACTCGACCGGAGCAATGGCAGCGGCATCATCGGCTTCGCCATCGGCTGACGCAGCAGTGGCCTGGTCATTGCCATTGGCCTGGCCCTTACTCTTGGCCTCATCGTTTTCAGTTGCCAATGCGTTCGCCACACCAGACGCTGCAGTGGCTGTCGCATCGTCGTCGCCGTCGCCGTCGCCGTCGCCACCAACCGCTGCTGAATCGCTCGAGTCGGCGTCAACAGCGACGGCGGCGGTGACCTCCGCATCGGCGTCTTCGTCAGCCACTGTGTCGCTGGTTGGCGGCTGTTCGTTTTTGGCTTTTGCCTTTTCGTTATCTTTTTGGTTATCGTTTTCGATTTCGCTTTCGCATTCGGTGTGCGTTTGTTTAGCTTGTGCCGATTCGTCTGGCGCTTCGGTGGCGCCAGGTGACGCTGCTGCCGATGGGTTCGCCTCGACGGCGCTGCCATTGCCCACAGCCGTGCCGAGTTCCTCGTTGGCATTGGATTTGGTTCCGCTGGCATCGGTGGCCTTATCGCTCTTACCCGACGAACTGGGACGCTCCGGATCTAGCGAGTCCTTGTTATCGCCAGCCGTTAGCTTGGTGGAATCCGAGTCTTTGGTGGTTGTGGTGCCATCGTCGTCCACCTCATCGCCGTCATCGTGCTTTGAATTTGCATCGTCCTCATTTCTGTGAATGCACAAAACCCCATCATCATTTCTATCATATTAAGCAATTTAATTTGAGTGGTAATCATTTTATATAACGGGAGCGTACATGCCAAAAACAACACACTGTGAGAAATACACGCAAAACATTCGCACGCACAAATTCTGATATTTTTGCTACAGGGCATAAAATTGTTGTGTGTGTGTGTGTGTGTGTGCAAATATTCAATGTGACCGTTTAGTGCAAGCCAATAGTATTGATCGTGGGTTCAAGGTTTATAACAACTACATCGAACAATTCCTAAATACATATTTCAGTTAACTTAAAGTGCTAACTTTGTTCAAAGTTTTCTTAATTTTTTACTCTTTTAATAAACTTTAAACCTCCCTTAACATACCCTTTGATTGCATATCTTAAAATATATTTTTTGGCCCTAATAGCTGAAGAACTCTATCTATTTATATCATTGTCTACCCTATTTCTTCTTACTTATCATCATTCTTCAAGATTCTTACCATTCCGGAAGTTTATTTTCTAGATATTTTTCGTTCTATAACATAGCCTTAAAATCTCTAGAAGAAATGTTGTAAGCTTTCTTTTCAAAAGACGGTCACATTGAATAAATTTACATCATGTTTACCTTCAGAACTCTTAAACTATATGTGGTTTAATGGACTAGTTAAACGTAGAATTTCTTTTAGTTTAAACATATAGAAGATAATCTCTATTATGTCTACCAGATGGTTTTCCTGGTATTCCATACATATGGCCAGAGACTGGTCTCAATTGCTTTTGTTGTGAATGATTAGTACTTGTGGCTTATGTGGTATTACGAAATGGGCAAATGGTAACCTATTTAGGCATTAGCTAAATGTATGTGGGCAGGGGGAAGTGTGTGGGGATATGGGGGGAGGGGAGGGGAGGGGGAAGGGTGGTTAATTTTGATATTACTTACATTGGCAAATTCGTGACGGCCAAATCGTCACCGGCACCGGCGCCCACATGTGTGACAAAGCACAGATTCGGATCGGCGCGCATTTGACGATACATTTCACAGCCATGTTTGTAGGTTCCAACCAATAGACTCTTATCACAACAAATGGGATTCCACCATGAGGATGGCACTTGATCTGGCGTTGGCGGCGGGCGAATGGGGAGCTCGCTACATGATTGATAGATATACACACGCATAGAAATACATATACATATATACATCATTTTGTATATATACATATATATGAAGAGAGAGAGAAAGAGAGATAGATGATGGGGGGTATAAGAGAATTGAATGCGTTTAGTAAAAATTTTCAAGAAAATTTTGTGTTTTTTTTTACAAATTCTATGCATTGTTTTTGTGGTAAATTAAAACAAATTAAAAAAATAATAAATAAAACGAATACAGCATAAATAATGATTTAAAAACAACTTTAAAAACTTGTGTTTTTTGTTAATTGCCAATTTGTGCTACGGATTAAAAAGATTAGAAATTACATTTTACGAGTTTTGGATTTTTTTTTTAACAAACTACAAATGCAACTCAAGAGATGTTTGGGAAAAAACTTGTTAATGTAGCTGTTGATTTGCCCAATTTGAGTTTTAGAATTTAGAATATTGAAAATCATATTGTATATTGTGCATATAATTTGTATATATGTATAGAACAATTCGTAGATCGATCGTTGTGAGGTAATGAGCTTTTCAATTCGATTTCCCTATTCGCCTGAATCGCTTCAAGATGGGCGGATGGTGGGCGGGGCGATCGTGCGTGCGTGCGAGCGAACGAGCGAGCGAACGGGGCGAGCGAGAGCGAGATGTGTGCATGGATATTACCTTTCCAGATTGAGTGCTAGTTGCTTTGCTTTCGTACTGCTGCAGTTGTTGTTGTTGTTGTTGTAGTAGTAGTAGTTGTTGTTGTTGTTGTGGTTGTTTCCAAAAAATGTTCAGTAAACGTGTATACATATACATATTTTTATATATATATATATACGTACATAATTTATATTCATTTTCAAATTAGCATTTAGAATAGTTCGTCAAAAGTTTGTAAGTGCAAAACAAAACACAGCGAGAAATATCAGCTCTTAATGCTGAACATTTAGTAAATAGTTTTTGGGTAAAAAGGTAACAGAGTTAAATAGTACAAATATGTATAAAAGTTGCAGAATCAAAATGATTAAACATCTAAACATTGAGCGAGAGAGATTAGTAACGAGAGAGGTTCGTGACGAGTAGTTAGTACAAGGCAGAGAGAGGCAGTGAGAGAGCAGCGAATTACAGCGAGAGAGCGCTCACATAAAAGCGGACTCGAAAGTAATACGAATGCATCCGATTGAAAATAACCAGAGCAGAAATATTACTCGCGAGTTTAAATGATTCAACTGCATTTTAGTTTAAGAGTTAAAAGCTATTAGATTTAAACAAATTGGCATTTTTTTCTTTAGTAGTAGTTAATAAGAGCAAAAATACAATAAACAACTAGAAAACGTGGCAGACCAAAACAAAATAATTCAAATAATAGCCATAAAAATAAAAATATGGATAAACATGACATATATATATAAATGTAAAACAAAAAGCAATAAAATAAAAGAATATATGAATAAAATAAAACATTTGCTTTGGCGCTCATTTTCGAGTGCAACAACAATCAGTCAATCAATCAACGACAACAATCAAGATGTGATGATGATAATGATGTACTCATATAGCGCAAAACGCCTACCTGATGGGCGTGTTGTCCTTAATCTGCTGCACTAAATCACCAATGACCTCGTGCTGTATATAGTATAGCATCCGTACGCGCAGCAATACCCTGTAAAAGCGCAACGTGTAAATAAAAGTAAACACAAAAGGAAGAGAGAGGAGGAGGGAAGAAAAGCAAAGAGAAAATGTTTTTTTATTGTTAGCAATAGTCAGTTAGGCATCCCGTTGGGTTTGGTTAGTTCAAACAAATTCGATTCCACACGACTCACTTATTCGCGTGTCTGCCCAGATGCTTCTTGTAGGCGCCCTCCAGATACGCATCCGCATCATATTTTTCCTTCTTGCTCCAATGATTGGGATCGTGTATGCTGGTCGGTGCGGCCACAGCAGCCGCTATAGCACTGGCACTGATGCCGCCCTGATCCTTATCGCCGGCCTCCAGGGCGCTCGATTTGTGGGCGGGCGTTGTGTTGCCGCTGTTGCTGCCGGATGCAGTGCCCGGCGCTGGCGTTGAGCCGCCCATCTCCTTGTTCGACTTGCCGCCGTTGCGTCCTGTAAATTACAGTAAAGAAATCAATTTAGTTGCAGGTCCTTCGAAGCACGTTGAGTCGTCCTGACGGAACGTGCCCAACTTGACGGTTGATAATGATGCAATGAGTTGTGTAGGATTTGATGTGTTCAAGTTTTACAAAACAATATTTATGAAATGATATATGGAATTTATAAATATTGTTAACTACATAAATTTTGAATGACGTTCAGCATTGATTGGTGAAAGTTGAAGTGAACTTGCAAAGCGATCTTGAATTAAGTTTAAACTCAATTTTAAATAGTAAAATTGATATTTTTCAATAACTTTATAAACATATTGTTTTAGTTTTTTTGGATACTCTAAAATTTGAATTTCTTAAAATTTTTAGACATATTTAATTAGCATCATTCCCTAGCGACAATATTAAAAGCTTTATGAAAAATTAGTTTATTTGCAAGTACACAGATTAGTAATGAGAAATGTGGTTTGGAGTGAGTACGATTAAATGGACATGTTAATTAAAATGTACAAATATATTATAAATATACATATGAATATATATCATATAGATATTATAAATTATAAAAGGTTATAGTAAAAGGCATACAATTGCATGGCAACAAAACATACACACACTTTTCTTCATCATTTACCAGTTAATTGGCGTTCGTCGTGTCGCGGTCGAGTCAAGTCAGTTGCTATAAAAAGTTCTATATAGTTCTATGTATATATATGGGAAGCTTAGCTATTAACACTTTGATATTGAACAGACGGTCAGACAGTTGGTTAAATGACAGAAGTTAAGTGAATTTCAGTTAGGGATTGCATAGTACACAGAACCCAATTAAAATAGATCAAATGTATATAGTATATTGACATTTACTTGAAGTTCGAAAGGTGGTTGAAGTTAAAGAGATATTTATAAATATTATATAGTAGTTATCTAAGTAGTGAAGGTAGTCCAGCCCATAGATAAAGTGTGTAGAATTTTCTTCTTTTTTTTTTTGTACAATACGAGTAAATTTTTATAGTTCGAGGCAGCTCGGTTTTTTTTTGGTTTTTTGCTTTAGAAATTCTCTACGTCCGTGCAGCAGTTGGAGTGCGTGAATGTATCTTTTACCATACCTTTGGCATTCCTACCTCGTGGCACCAAATTGTGTAGGCCACTATGATCCCTGCTGATCTTCTGCACCTCGCCGTCCTCAGTGGGCGTAATTAGATCCCAAATGAATGTCTTAATTTTCTCATCACCCTTGTACACCTGCAGGCAGTAGAGGAGCTGTAAGAATGCAAAGAGAGAAATACACGTTTTAGTTTTGGAACGAATGACAATTGTAACGAGTAGCGAGTAGAGAGCAACGAGTTCTTCGTTCAGCGAGTTGAGAAGATATGTTTTTACTCAGCGAAAACCTAAAGTTTCCTCAATATTAGCATGGTTGGTCATCATTTGAAAAAAAGGCAAGGAATTGTTGCATATATATATATATATATTAATACATCTGTATACTTACTATAATACGTGCACAGTCCTCAACGTCCACATCGCGCCAGCCGCGCTTGAACTGACCCAGTTCCAAGAGTTCCGTCCAGCGTCCCCAGCTTTAAATGAGACAGAAATTTAAGAAATTCAACATTAATAAATATATTTTATATATTATCCAAAATCTAGTTGGCGCATCTTAAAAACTCTCTAAGGACAAAAACCTATATTTACACTATACTCTTAACATATACATGTATATGTGCCCCACAATTATATTTTTGGCTATAAAAATTTATTTTAAGAGATTCAGCTGAACTTTGATTCTTTGGAATTATAATATATTATATATATTTTGGAGTTAGCGATAAAAAGAAAACATCAAAATGTCGAGAATGTACAGCATTTCGGAGAAGAGCTTGGGCGCAAGCTCCAAATACACTGTACAAAGACCGATTGAGGAGCCGCCAGATCTGGACATCATGGACCTGTCCTGCAAGTACTTTTTAGAGGACTTTGATCAGATGACGCCAGAGCAGCGTCGAAACATTCTGACCGGTTTTGATGCATTGGAAATGCTGAGCACCATAAGGGATGTACAAAAGGAGTTGTCCTTCTTCAAGCTTGAGAACTACATAATGATCGATTTTCTGGAGAAGAACGATGCAAAGCTGCTGATCGGTTTGCGCCAGCGACGCACCTCAACCCTGAAGCGGGCGCAGCCAAAACGAGCAACGCAATCAGACAGTGTGCATCGAGCCAGTATGTTTTCCACCTCAAAGCGATCCCTAGCGATGTCCACTCACTTGTCGGTCGCTGGCGCCAGTGAGCGGCGCAAACTGTCCGACCACAAGCTTAACAATAAGGCCAAGGCCGAATTGGCCGAGAAGTTGGCATCTGAGGTGGAAAAGCGCGTTGTAGATATTGAAAAGAATGGTAAGCTCAACGAAGCAGCAGTAAAAACGATCGTTACAATAAGCGAATATTTCAAATAAAGAAAATATATATTCATATATATCAATATATATTCATATATATCAATATATATTCATATATATCAATATATATACATATATTAGAGATCTGTAAAAATTCCTCTTGTTTCTGTCTGTTAAAATCCTGGCCAAGCGGTTTTTGCATTTCCAGTTTCCATTTTGAATGGAAGTTCCACATTCCAATCCCACTTTAAAGCTGACTTACTGACAAAATAATTGATAGCTTTTTCGCCAACCTAAAATATACGTAAATGTATCTACAAATGTAGAATTTTTTGGTGCAAAATGAAACTATGCTGGTCACACATAATATTCCACGTTGGTCTTTTTAACATCTTAAACCTCTGAGTTTCTTTGTATATTAAGTTAAAAACTCTTTCCGGAACTAATTCCTGGTAATAAGTTCCATGGCCTCCTGGTCGCCCTTGGTACCCTTGATAGAGATGAAGACTCAGTTTTGATTTTCTATTCCGCTAGGGATATAAATATTTAGTACATGTATATATAGAAAGACAGCAAGTTTTTGTGTGCAAATCTAAATCAATCTCAATTTCAGCCATGGTGGAGGTAAAGCAGCTGCGCGCCAAAATCGAGGAGCTCTATTTTCGGAGCGAAGAAACCATCGAAACGGAGAAGAATTTTATGTTGCACTTTCTGCGCGATGAGAACGATGCGGCATTTTTGGAAAACGCGACGGAGCGCCAGATCGAGCGAAAGTTACGGAAATTCACGGCTAATTGGTTTAAGAATGCACGCGCTTTGCTGGGCACCATGCGGCTGACAATTGTGACGCTGCAGGAGACGTGCCAGCAGCATCGGGCTGATCTGATAACGAAAGCGGATCTCAGTGGGATACTGACGGCGGTCGATTTTGAGAAGCTGATCATCAAGCGCACCGAACTGATGAACGAGCTGGAGGACAAGAATAACCACATGGCTGGCCTGAAGGGGGTGACCGGCAAAACATCGCTGGCGATGACCGAGGAGAAGCAGGCGATGATGAATCTGGAGGTCGAAATGCGCAATGTGCTCAGTCGCACCGATGACATAACACGCACAATTGCCAAACTGGAGAAGGAGGTGGCCACCGTGCAGCAGAATAACGACAAGGATTATGTCGTTCTGAAGGAGCTACATGCCCAGCTGGATGAGTTCGAGGCGCCCAGCGTGACCGAGTATATCGAAAAGAAGGAGGAGGCTCTCTATCTCGACAAGGAGGAGAAAATGCTCCAGCGCAAAATCTTCATACTAAACATGAAGCTAAACAATGTGATGCGACGCTTTAGAAATCGCAACGAGTAAACAGAAAATACAAATAAACAACTTAAATCAACTTACCCGAAAGACAACAGACCCTTCTCCACTTTGAAGCACTCAGACTTGGCCCAGTTGCCATATTGAATCTCCTCCAGGCCCAAGGCGGCCAGAGCATCGCGCTCACGTGGTATATACTCATCATTGCCCTTCTTCTCCCGGGCCCGATCGCGTTTCTCCTTGCGACGGCGTGATCGCAAACCTGAGAATTAAATCGTAATGTTGATGTAGAAAACTTTCCATTGATTTAGAGTCCCATTTTACACGCACCTATGCCGCCCTCCTCGTCGCTGTTCTCGTTTGAGGAGTCCTCGGAGTTAATTTCCATGACATCTTCGTGCCCATAGCGCTTAATTTGTGTGCGTCTGCGCGGCTCGGAGAGCACCAGATCCTCGGTCTCGTCGCGCTCACACGCATCCGGATCGATGTCGACACGTTTGGCCCACTTGGTCCAGAAGTCGGGATCATCGATGGTGATGTCCGAGCGATTGCCGGAAGCGGCAAACGAGGCCTTCGAGAAGGTTGAACCCTTCTCCGATTCCATTGTGATGACCTGAGTGCGTCGCTTCAGGATTGAATCGATATCCTCCTCACAGAACTTATCGCCGGCATTATCATCATCCATGACCGCTCCGTAGGCGCCCTTCTTGAGCAAATCTTCGATTTCCTTTTTGGACAACTGCTTGTTGTTGCCATCCTTGGAGCCGTGCGTGTTCATCGACTGCAGCACGGCCTTGTCCAGGCCCAGTTTCATCGAGGCCTTGTCGAACATCTCGCGCTCATACGTATTGCGGCATAGCAATCGATATATTTTCACCATTTTGCGCTGGCCAATGCGATGGCAACGCGCCTGTGCCTGTAAATCGTTCTGTGGATTCCAATCGGAGTCGTAAATGATGACGGTATCGGCGGCAGTTAGATTAATGCCCAGGCCGCCTGCCTTGGTACAGAGCAGGAAGACAAAACGATCCGAGCCGGGCTTGGAATAGCGATCAATGGCCTCCTGGCGCAAATTGCCGCGAATCCGTCCGTCAATGCGCTCAAACGGATACTTGCGATAGACCAAATAGTCCTCGAGTATGTCCAGACAGCGCACCATCTGACTGAAGATCAGGACACGATGTCCGTTTGCCTTCAGTTTCGGCAGCAGCTTGTCAATGAGCACCATTTTGCCAGCGGATAGTATTAGATTTTTATAGTAGGATTCGGGATCCTCGCCGTGCTGTGCCTTAAAATCATATTGGATCTGCTCCTCGGCACCGTTCAGCAAATAGGGATGTATGCAACATTTGCGCAACTCCATCATGGTGTTCATTAGATTGGGTATATTCGCCGAGGTGGTGCCCTTCTTGAGGAAACTAAAGTTTTGCTCCAATATGCCGCGATAATATTTCTTTTGTATATTGGTCAACTCCACCTCGATGATGGTCTCCTCTTTGGGTGCCAGCGATTTTTCGACATCATCCTTGAGACGTCGCAACATCATCGGCTTGAGCAGCACCTGCAGCTTGTTGACCTCCTCCTCGGTGCGCAGACTGCCGAATTCAGACATGAACTCCTCCTGTGAGGAGAACTGACTTGGCTCCAGGAAATTGAGCAGCGAGAACAGCTCACTTATGTTATTCTGGAGCGGAGTACCCGAGAGCAGGACACGATGCTCAAGACTGAGCTGTCGCAGACCCTCGAGTAGCTTACAATTGCGATTCTTTAGACGATGCGCCTCATCGATGACACACAGACGCCAATTGAAGGCCTTCAAGTCCATGTAGTCGGTGACGATCATCTCGAATGTGGTGATTAGCACGTTGAACTTAATCGGCTCCTTCAACACCTTGCCACTGTCCGTTTTGTAGTAGAACTCGTAGTCTTGGATCATTTGTTTGCTGGTCACGGAACCGTGATAGACAACCACATTCATATCGGTCCAGCCCTCGAATTCACGCTGCCAATTGGGTATGGTTGAGAGTGGTGCTATCACCAGAAACGGTCCACGTATCCCGTACTCGTAGACCGAATGGACAAATGTCAGACTCTGTATGGTCTTGCCCAGACCCATTTCATCGGCCAATATACAATTGTGTGAATTGTACCAGGAGAACTTCAACCAATTCAAACCCTCCAGCTGATAGGGTCTCAGGCTATTGCCGCTCTTATAGACGGGCGTCTTTTCCAGTTTCTTCCATTGCTCCGGATGCGGACGCTTGCGACTCTTCCATTCGCAACGTAACGGTATTTTATTGAATCGCAAGTACTGCTCAATTTTATCATTGTCAACATCCTCCTCCAGCTCCCAGGTGCAGTCCTCGTACGGCAGCGATTTCCATTTCACCAAATAGTGCTTGGTCGTCTCGCCGCTGTTCTCGTCCGTGTGGACGGACATGTCCAGCACGCGATCGACCTCAACGAAGTCTGGATTGAATGGCTCCTCTTCGATATTCTCGAATATGTTGATCTGCTGCGCCTGCTTCTGCTGGAAGCGTCGTATCTTGGCGGCCACACGGCGATCACCCTTGAGCAGCTCCTCCTCGGTTCGCCATTCGCAGTGCAAATAGCTGAAATTGCGATATTTGACGAAATATTCTTCCACATCGATGAACACCGGTTCGGGCTTATCCTCTTTCGATTCACCATCCTTGGACTTGTCGTCTTCATCGCCTTCTTCTGTTTCCGACTTTTCCGGCTTCTCTTTGTCCTCGTCACTATCTTTTTCTTCTTTTTTCTCGTTCTCATTGTCAACCTCCTTTTCGTTTTCGGTTTTCGCTTCAACTGCTGTCTCAGCTTCTGTTTCGGATTTTACTTTATTCTCTTCTATCTTTACTTCAGCCTCGGGCTTAGCTTCAGCTCCGTCTACATCCATTTTCTCTGCATCTTCGGCTTGTGTTTCTTGCTCGTTGTCTGTTGCGGTTTCTGTATCTTTTGCGATTTCTTCTTTAGTCTCTTCTTCTTCTTCGGCTTTCTTTGGCTCAGCTGGCGTCTCATTTACTTCATCAGTCTTGGCCTCTGATTCTTCAGCATTTTCTTGCTTCGCTGCTTTCTCGGTTTCTTCGGCATCAGCTTTCTCAACAGCCTCGTCTACGTCCATTTTTTCCGCCACATTTTCGGAGACGGTCTCTTCGGCACTTTTCTCGATTTCATCCGGCTTGATTGACTCCTCTTTCTCATCCACTTCCATTTTATTCTCGGATTCATCCTTTTGCTCTACCGATGGCTTCTCCAGCTGCTCCTTATCCTCTTCAGCCTGAGATTTCTCCACCTTTTCTTCGTCGGTTTTTTCAGCGTTTTCCTGTTCGGCTTCGGCTTCCGCTTTCACTTCCGCCTCTGTCTTGGGCTCTGGCGTCTTGACCTTGGGCGGCTCGGGGATCAGCTCCCGCTTACCCATGCGTAGCGCCAGCACAAACTGCACCACCATGCTGTCCTCGTCGCCCGTATTGATGTACACATAGTTCGGCTTCGAGGACATGGCCGCTGCGGCAGCGGCGGCGGCAGCATCGCTAGCGCTTTGCCGTTCGGCCTTCTCCGCCGCCGAGGTGCTCGAACTGGCCTCCAGTTGGCTATTCGCATCATCGGCCGCTGCCAACGAGGTCTTCTCTTCGCCCGCCGAGCTGCCCGCTTCGCCTTCGGCGCCCGACTGCGGCTCCGTTTTCTCCACATCGCTGCCCGCATTCGAGTTGGCCGCATTGGCCGATGATGAGGATTTCTTGTCCTTCTTGACGGGCGATGCAACGAGCAGGGAGTTCTCATCATCCGAGAATCGCAGCATCACATCGTCAATGTACTTCTTGCGCTGCGTGTTGCGCGACGAGCGCCGCTTATTCGAGTCGAGCTCCGAGTCCGGTGGCGGCGATGGCGGCGGCGTTCGATCCATGGTGTCATCCTCACCATCAGATTCGGGCACAATGCGACCGCGATTGCGTCGCTTCTTGAGCGCCTTGGCGCTCAGCGAGCCGCGATTGCGTCGCGCGCTGCCGCCCTCCTCGGAGGTGGCATTGCGACGGCTGCGCGCCGTCGAGCGCTTGCGGTCCCGGCGACTGGGCGTGCTGGCCGCATCGCCGGCAGAGTCGGGCACCGAATCGACCGTCTCATCGCCGGCCTCGGCCTCCTTGTCGTCCTCGTTGGCGCCGCGCGGTATCTTCGAGACGGGTATGTCATCGTAGTCGGGCGATTCCCCATCGACACCACCGCCGGTGCCGGCGCTGGTCTCCGCCTCGCCATCGCCACCGACAGACTTGGGCAGCAGCGGCTTGTTGTCCTCCTGTTCGCTGCCCTCGCCGGTCTGTTCGGCGCCATCGTCGCCGCCAAATGGTTTGCGTCGCTTGCTAACACTGGCACGTTTGCGTGCCGCCCCCGGAGATTCCGTTGAGTTGGGATCGTTCGGATCGCGCAGCTTCTTCACTTTGGGCGTGCGATCGCGCGGCGGCTTATTTGGATCCTTGGGTGTGCGTGGCTTGCGCGGCTTCTTCTTCTTGCCGCTGCCATCGGTGGAGGTGTCCAGCTCATTGGCCGAATGCACATCCTGCGACAAATCACCCATTCCCTCACTGTACTCGAGCAGCCCGACAACGCTGGTATCGCCGGCGCCCTGAGTGACGCAATCCTCGGAGACGGGCAGCTGGGTGGTGGGTATGCCACTGCTGCTGGTGCTGCTGCTGGCGCTGGCCGCAGCCACCACCACATTGCCGCTAATATCCATCAGTTCCTGTTGCTGTTGCTGCTGCAGTGCAGCAGCCGCTGCGGCGGCGGCCGCCTTGTCGCCCTTTTTGGCGCGCGGCTTGCGCGGCTTGTTGGCGCCCTTGCCGCGACCACGTCCCGTTGTGCTGGACACCTGGGGACTCTCCACCATCTGATTGTGCAGCGCTGTGCTGCCGTACATCGGCGGCATGCTCTGGTAAAGCAGACACTGCGGTCCGCCGGCGCATTGTTCGGCCAGTTCGTGCTGCTGCAGCAGATTCAGACGCTCCTGCAGTCGCATCAGTTTCTCCTGATGCTGATGCTCGTGGCCGGGCGGCATGCAGTACAGTTCCTGTATTTGCTGCTGCAAGGCGGCAATCTCCTGTTGATGCAGCATCGGATACGGCGGATACATGCCACCAGCAGCGCCCGGATATGGCGGCAACATCGGCGGCATATGGGTCGGTGGCGGTGGCGGTGCCTGTGGTGCAGTGGCACCCGCTGGTACAGCCTGCTGCTGCTGCTGTGCCTCGTAGCCAGGCATGGTGTGTGGCGGCATTGGCATGCCCAAGGGCGTCTGTCCAATAGGTGGTTGTTGTTGTTGTTGCGGGTTCAGCGTTGTCTCCATTTGGGTTTGGCTCTTATCCTCGCATATTTCATCAATGGATTTGGTCTCCTCACCGCCCACAGCAGCAAGCTCCGAGAGCGACTGCTGCGTTTGCTCCGCCAGCAGATCCTCGGTGTGTTGTTGTTGTTGCTGCTGCTGCTGTTGCTTTTGATTGCTGTCGTGCTCCTCCTGAACCGGCAGCGTTGTCTCGCTAAGCGTTTCCGCCTGCGACTTGGACACACTGTTCTCATCCTGTGCGAGCTGGGCACACAAATCACCGGCAACTGTTGCCGGCTCCGGGTCGCAGGCGCTCTTCTCGAACTCCGCATTCGATGATTGCGAATTGCTGTCGAGCAGCGCAGCGGCAGCGGACGCGGCACTCGATGCGGCCGCAACAACAGCAGCGCTGCTCGAGCTCATCGAATTGTTGTCGAAGAGACCAACATCGACGCCGCTCACGTGGTGTTGCGTGTGCGCCGAGTTGTCTGAGTTGCTGCTGTTCAGCATGTTGCTGGCGACGGCGTCCATGCCCGACAGCAATGGCTGCTGATTGTTGCTGTTGATGCTGCTCTGCGAGTTGCTGTCGTGCACCGAGGTGGGCTGATTGTTGACGATGCTGTTGGTGCTGCTGTTGCTGCTGCTGTTGTTGCTGTCGTTGGCGGCCACCGCCAGCGTTGACGAATCATTCGAGTTGGCCGTTTCGTTCAGTATGCTGCTCAAATGATGCGACGGCGTTGATGGTGTGGGCGTGGCTGGCTGCTGTTGCTGCTGCTGCACCTGCTGTTGTTGTTGTTGTTGCTGCACCTGCTGCTGCTGTTGTTGTTGTTGATGTTGTTGCTGCTGCTGCAGCTGTGGTATGGGCGAGCTCACATGCGCCGGCGACATTGTTTGCTGTGCTGCAACTGTTGCTGCTGCTGCTGCTGCTGTTGCAGGCGCCTGTTGCGTGTCAGCCAAAATATTAGCAAATGCATCAAATTGCTGTTGCTGTTGATGCTGCTGCTGCTGCTGTTGATTGCTGCTCTGCTGTGCATAGCTGGGCAAATGTTGCTGCTGCAGCGGCGACTGTTGCTGATGTATGGGCGATTGATGCTGCAGCTGCTGATGCGGCTGCTGCTGCTGTTGCGGCGCCTGCACTGCGCTGGCCTCTTGTTGCTGTTGATGATGCGTAGCAGCATTCAGATGATGCATGCTGGGCAGGCTTTGTTGATGCAGCGGCGATGAGGACATTTGTGCGCTCATTTGCGCCTGCGCCTGCTGCTGATTGCCACCGACAATGTCATTGATGGAATGCTGCAATTGCTCATTCAGCTGTTGCTGCTGTTGTTGTTGTTGTTGTTGTTGCTGCTGCTGCTGATGTTGCTGCTGCTGTTGCTGCACGGGTGCCGGCGGCTGTGTGGGCTGTGCGGCGGGCTGTGCTGCTTGTGGCACCGATACGGGCACCGGCACCGGCTGCGGCACGGGCAACGAGACGGGCACGGACACCGGTACGGGCACGGATACGGGCACTGGCACGGATACGGGCACTGGCACCGGCACGGGCACCGGCACCTGCTGCTGTGCCATGCTCTGACCGTACATGCTTAGCTGATGTTGCTGATGCTGCGCTGCTGCTGCGGCTGCTGCTGCCGCCGCCGCCTGTTGCTGCTGCAGCAAGGCATTTGCCTGTGCCTGTTGTTGTGCCTGCGCCTGCTGTTGTGCCTGTTGCTGTTGTTGTTGCTGCTGCTGCTGTTGTTGTTGCTGTTGCTGCTGTTGTTGTTGCTGCTGTTGTTGTTGTTGGGGCTGCTGTTGTGGCGCCTGCTGCTGTTGCATGGCGGCCATGTGCGGCGCGCCCCATTGCTGGTGATGCTGTGGCGAGGGCGAGGCGGGCATGCGCGGTCCCATTACCGCCGCGCTCCGATACGGTGTCGGGTAATCCATGGGCGGCAGTCCGTGCGCCTGGGTGGGCATCACCATTTGTTCGAGTGCTTGGAGCGTGTTCACGGGCGGCACACCGCCGCCGGCGGCCACGCTAACGGGCACCTTGGCGGCGGCTGCGCTGGGCGGTTGTGGGCGCGGCGAGGGCAGTCCGACCATGCCCTGTATGCTATGCTGGCTGGGCGAGTTGACCTGCTGCTGCTGTTGCTGTTGCACCTGCTGCTGCTGCTGCTGTTGCACCTGCTGCTGTGCAGTTTGCGGCGGCTTGGCGGGCGACACGCCCACCGGTCGGGGCGACATTTGCGGATGCGGCGACATCGTGGGCGGACGCGGCGACATCTGCGGCGATAACTGTGGAAATGCTGCTCGATATTGCGGCGACGAGTTGAGCTGAGCGCTGGCCTGATGCTTGCTGCTGGACATGTAGGGCGGTGCGCTCTGCTGCTGCGCCTGCTGCTGTTGTTGCTGCTGCTGCTGCTGTTGTTGTTGTGCCTGCTGTTGCTGCTGCGCCTGCTGCTGTTGCTGCTGCTGATGGTGACTGCCGTAGCTGGGCGGCATCCCCATGTGCGGCGGCGCCAAACCTGCGCCTGGCAGCTGCTGCTGCTGCATCAGGCTAACATGGTTCGGTTGTTGCTGCTGCTGCTGTTGTTGTTGTTGCTGCTGTTGCTGTGCCTGTTGCTGCTGTTGTTGCTGTGTCTGCAACTGTTGCTGCTGCTGGGCGCTGGCAATGTGCGCGCTCGGATGCGCACCCAACTGCGCAGCCTGCTGCTGCTGCGCGGTCAGGTGATGCGTCGGCGGCGCCGCGCCGGGCACATGCTGGCCATAGGCGCTGGCCTGTTCCAGTGCCGCATGTCCGTATCCGACGTGCTGGGGCGCACCACGGCCGGGCTGGTGTTGCATCGGACTGCCGTACGGACTGTGCGCGTACGCCTGCGGCGCCGCCGGCTGTGCTGCCTGGGCCGGTGCGCCCGGATACAATGGATGCTGGCCGGGCGCCTGTGGATAATGCTGCGGCAGACGAGCCTGCTGCTGGCTCTGCTGCTGCTGCTGTTGTTGCTGCTGCTGCTGTTGCTGCTGCTGTTGTTGCTGTGGCGTCGGCGGCTGTTGTTGCTGCTGCTGCTGCTGCGGCGCCAAACTGCCATAGCCGCTGGCGCCGAGCGCGCCCATCATATTCTGCTGGGCCCCATAGGGCACCACCAGCTTCTGTTGCTCCTGCTGTCCGTAGGCGGGCATGTGCTGGCGATAGGCGCTGGCGTTGCTCTGACGCTGCTGCTGCGTCGGCGGCGCCGCCTGCGGATGTCCGTAGGCGCCCAGGCCGGCGGCGAGACCGGCACCCGGATAGGCAGCCGCCTGGCCGGGCACCGACGGCGCCGCACCCCAGCCGCTTAGATCGCCCATGCCGACGCCCATCGCCGCATGCTGATCGGTGGCCCCCAGCCCGTACAGGTTCTCCGCCGCTGGCTGGTACGATGAATATTGTGGCTGTTGCTGTAGCGGATGCGGCGCCCGATGACGCGGCGGATAGCCACCCGGCGGGCCCATGGCCCGCGGATTTGCCGCTGCGGCAACTGCTGCTGCGGTGGCCGCATCATAACGGTAATAGGGATCTCTGTAAGCAAAAATCAAAAACAAGAGCAGTGTTGGAGAAATTGGCTTTTACTTAAGAAAATATTTAAAATTGTCCTATATATGTTGTACCCTGCTTTTAATTTTTTTTTTAATATTTTTTGTTTAACAGATTTTTTTTCTAAGTAAGTTTAAATTATTTTTTATTGGAATAAAAAAATACTACTGTATTATATTAAAAACTTTTTCGAATTTATTTTAGTATTAATTATAATATTTATGTCTGTGAAAAGAAAGATAGCTTGACTATAATAATAACCTGATATTGATTCTAAGTCATTTATAAATTTGATCAGAGCCCAACCTAATATGGGTGATGAAAAATCAACTTAAAATAAAATCCCTTTTTTCAGATCGAATGAAAAAACCCTACCCCGGATAACCACCCACCCGACCACCCACACACACATTAACAGTGTGGCAGAAGCGATTAAAACTCACCCTTGATGATTGCCGTGAAACATATTTTGTGCATTTCCATCCATCAGATTTTTGAAACGCAGCGCACACAGAAATGTCCGTTACGCGTCGATGGACGCGACGCTGCGTTTTTAGGTTTGGTCGTCGATTGGCTTAATTTTGATGCTGCTCTCTGCGCGTGGCCGTTGTCAAAAGTGGACCTGCCTGTGGTAGGAGGGGTAGGTGGGAGTCAGTTACGGTATCTGGACTCGCAGGTTGTGTCCTGCCGCGACGTTGACTCATTTAACCACGGCGCAGTGTGCTGGTTACGTTGATGCGCACTGTGAGAACCAAAAAAAAAAAACCAAAATCCAAATCTTTTCGAACAAGCTTAGAAATGAACGCGAATTTAGCGTTTGGTCGTTTTCCTGTTTTGTGTTGTTTTTCCTTTTTTTTGTAAGTTTGTTGCTAACTACTAAACTTAATTACGGCTCATGTGCAGTTTTATATTTTTGGAACGTTTTATATATATATATAGCTATATATATAATTTTGTTTATAGTGTATACACATTTGTGTTTGTCCTTTTTGTTGTTTCGCACACTTCATGGCCGACCTTTGACATATTCGCAGTGAAACATTTGCTCACAGCTGTAACAAAATTTTTGAAGATGAACATTTAGTTAAGACCGGGAAGGGGTTCTATTAAAAATAATATGAAAGGGATTCTAAACATTTGCGTAAAACGGTAAATATATTGAGCGTATTAAAAGCGTACAATCTGCAAAGAAAACAAGATAAAAAAAATACACAAATTAGTTAATCATATTTTATGCTTATGAATTTAAAATATTGAAACTATTACTGATACAAATTAATTGCTACCTCTGAAATCGAGTGTTCGCTTCAGCACTAGAATTTATTATTTATTTCGTTTTTAAAGATCTAATAGAATAGTTAAATGTTATTTCACTGTAATTTATTTTATTTATCTTACTAGTTTTTTTTAGGTTGTTATCACTTCAACTTTTAAGGGGAAAAGCTATACGCTTATGAATTTTATTATTTACACATACAACGTACAGTTTGACCCCCTAAACATTTGAGTGTTTTCCTACACTAAAACTACACAAAATGTGACACACAAATCTGGGATTTGTTGCAATTGTTTATTATTGTACTGTTAGAAACTATCAGAATCTGGGAGCTTTTCAGCTGCCTTTTTGGCTGTACCAAATACCATCCCCCAAACAAAAAAGGGAGGCAAAATAAAGGCAAAGTGTAACCAATTAATGAGGCGTGGATTAAGACTGGTAGTTTAATTTTTTTGTGCTTTGCTTTAACCCCTTTTCTTTGGGAGGCTGTCGGGAATTTCTTATGAATTTTCGGCTGCTGCTGTTATTGTTGTTCTTGGTGGTGGTGGTGGCGACATCTTTGCAATGAGCAAGAAACAAAAAAAAGACAATGGCAACTCTATCGATTTTTCGCGCTGTCTGCAAAGGTTTAGCCCCAAAAATCTAAAGTAGCAGCAGCAGCCAACCCAACAACAACAACAAGAATAAACAAGAAAAAAAGGTGATGCGGGTGGTGCCAGTTGAGCTCAGTTTTGGGGGGGTGGGCGTTTGGGTAAGCAGCAATGCCCAAAAGATATGCAAATGTTGCAAACAGCAGCCAGCCAAAAGGTGCGGGGCAATTGTACAATTGTGTGTGTGTGTGCGAGTGTTGTTTGTATATGTGTGTTGTGTTTGCAAATGGAAAGTGGAGAGATACAGCGAGACAAAACTACAGTAAGCGAAATAGCACATACGAAATATGCAGTTAGTCACATAAACACACACACACACACAACCTGAGCTACAGTGGTCGCTAGTTGAATACAACTTACTCAAAAATAAATAATGGTGATAAATCTTGTGAAAAACATTCTTGATTGCTCTGACACTTTATCATAAAAATTTAAATGCAACATAAAACTACTACATTATTGAGAATAAAATTTAATCTAAAGTGATAAGTTTGTAATTTAATTTTTTTTCAATATTTTTTTCGCGTGAAAAAAAAGCTTAATCCAAAACAATTATGCGTGCGACCACTGTACAAGATATGCAGTTAGTAAGTCGCACACAAACAAACACAGTGGTACCAATTTGTGCTCTGTGTACTGTTATAAATACGTGCGCACATATTTCGCTAGCCAGACAATCAGGCAGAGGCAGTCAGCCAACCACAGTGGCAACACTTACTCACACACACACACACACACACGTACACACTTTCAAACTCATACATACATGCATCAGAAACTTATGTGGAGTGCATGACATGAGCGCTAAGCGCGCTTAGGCGGCTGCTCTGCCTCCCGCTAACTCTCCCACTACCAATGACCACGTCTCGTCCGCCTCCCCACCTTCAACAACACCCTCAGCCATCTTGGCTTCCTTCGCTGTGAGTTGTTTGCGCTCGCGTTCATTGGGCAATCATTTAGACAGTCGTCGTTGTCGTTGTTGTTGTTTGTAATCAATTACATTTTGCTTTTGCAATTTCAGCTATTTATTTATTTAGTTTCAGCTTTTTTTTTCCATTATTATTAGTCTAGGTGTTTGTGTGTGCGTTTGTGCACGGTTTGTATCTAGCAGATAGCTATATATACATAAATATAAATGTATGTATGTGTGTGTGTGTACATGTCATTGAGTTTACGTTTTTTTCTCTCCTCTTCTTCGGCTGCTTTTGCTACGTTTTTGGCGTCGCCAACGTTGCCGTCAAGTAATTGCAAAAACAATAAACTAAAAGCAATAGTAATATGTAAAGCAACAAAGCATCTGAAAAATTGTGAAATTATGTGTTTGTGCGCACAACTGTACTTTTGTTTTAAATAAGCGGAAAATCGATTAAAGGTGATAATAGACAAGCAAATTTGTGTGTGTCCAACTTGGTGACGACAAACGTCGCCGTTGACCCGAAGCAGCCGCGACGCGACGCAATGCTCTTGTTGTAGTTGTTGTTAGCAGGCAGGGCGCATTAGCTTTGCGTTTTTGGTATGTCTCTTTGCTTTTTCATATTTTTCGTTTTATTTATTTCTTATTGAGCGGCAACAGCAATTGGAATACAGTTCATTTGCGTCGATTGTTGCCCAACAGTTTTACCCCAAACGGGCGTCTCAAACACCGATTTTCAAATGTGCTTTTGATTTGTTATCGATAACCAATTTTGTGCAAATCTAAAGCTGAGGAGGCGCGATCACATTTAGAAAGACAAGCTTGAAGCATACGCGCGGCAAGAATTGTAGTGTCTTTAAATAAAAAGCAACAACGACAATAGCAGCTAACAATCAAAGGGGAATATGATTAAACATGCAATAGCCACAACAACAACAAGAGCGCACAAGCAACAAAAGTTCATTCACCTTGCCAAAAAAAAGAAAAAAACAGTTTTTGTTTGCTCTGCTGTCGAGTTGAGCTTTGCTTTTGCTTTTTTGGCTTGCGGCTTTCGTGTTTTGAAATGTAACCAACAACATTTGACCCACAATAAATAATAATGGTATGAGAATGGAATGTTTAAAAGACTCTTGTTGTGTCACTTAAGCAGCAACATCTGAAGAAGAAGCAACGACAGAATAGTAAGAAATAAGAGTTAGTTACATACATATTGCTCTCTAATGGCAATCAAGTCAAGTAGTCAAGTGGCTTTTGGCGTGTACGCGGGGCACTAACTGTAACTAAAAAGTACAGTTGGTTTTTGTAAGAAAAGCAACAGCAGCCAGAGCCAAAGAGGCAGATGATGGGTGCTGCGCGCACACACATAAAAAAATGGTAATAAAATAGGTAAAGTAACAGCCACACACAGTGTTTTTTTCTCTTTTATTTTCGGTTGAGTCAAAGAGCAGCAAAATACAGCAACATAAATTACAACACGTCGCAGCTTTTGAATGTGTAACGGTGCATTTATGACGTGCCCGGGCCTCCCCAATTGGGTGGCAACGCTGCCTTGCTGACGTTGCAATTTGTTCAGAAGAACAAGAAAAAACCTTTGCACGACAATCACAAAAATTGACGCCATGTTTCCCGCTAGAATTGCCGAAATATAAAATAAAAAAGACAAAACAAAAACGTGTAGAACAAATGGCCATAGCCTGACCCGATTATCGAGTTAAACTGTTGTATAAAATTTGCACCTGGACCTAAACCGGATAGTGCCATTGTGTGTGCAATAACAACAGCAACAAACACATCCGAGAGCTGAAACAAACTTGCAAACACAGCCGCTGCGAGAGAGCACTGCGAAACGGGCGAGAGCAGAAGAGAGCGAAAACGAGAGCGCGAGAGTCAACGAACGAGAGAGTTCGAGAGAACCAAGCGCCGGCGAGTAAAAAGAAGAAGACAACAAAGAAGGAAAAGAAAAAACAGCCCAACAAGTGAAAAAAAAAACAACACAAACGTCTGGCAAAAGCGTAGCGTGCGCTAAAGAGCCAACCAAAGCGAAATTACAAAAGCAAAGCGAGTATATATCACGTGCTGCCACAGCCGATAGCACGGGCCGACGCAGCGGAGTGCGGGGCAACGGGTTGGGTGGCTTTTGGAGCAACACAGCAACAACGTGTGGTGGTGCCGGCCTTTGGCGGCAGAGACGCAGCAGAGCGAGCTGGCAGCGACGCTGACTGAGGCGCCAGCGTCATGTTAGACAGATGGCCGGCAATGGACGACGACGACAGCGACTGAACATCAGAGACGGCAGCGTCGCGTCGGTGGCTTTCGTATAGAAAGAGCGTTGAAAAGAGACGGCCAGTTGACAGTTAAGCAGTCAAAACAAAAATGCGAATGAACTGAACGAAAAGCAGGGCACAATAGACGAGACGATAACTTTTGGAGTTGGCAGAAAATTATTATTGTTGTTAGTTTTTGATTAGTTGAGCAATGAATGAACCAACCGCACAGGGGGTGGGTGAAATCTGAGAAAAGGCCTGCGACTGAGACTGTTAAATGTAACGAACGCGTCGCGTAGATACAACAAAAACGTGTAGCAGCAGCAGCCATGATGGCGAGAATGATGACGAAGACGGCGACAAGTACAAAACACGTATTATGTATGCATGTGTATGCGCGAGCGTAAGTGTGTGTGTGTGTGTATTGGAGATTCGCATGATTCGTGCAAATTCGCCGCATAGTTGCTCTGCTGCGGCTGCCATTGCCGTTGTTGGTATGTTGTTTGCTCTTGTTGTTGTTGCTATTTTATTCGCATTCGCATATCGTTTAAGTACGCGCACGTATATATATAAATATATATATATTTGTGTGTGTGGGTATCGTATCTGTGTTCTGACATGGTGTGTATTTGCCTGCGAATGCCTCTGTGCGTGTGCGTGTGAGTTTGTATGTCTGTGTGTTGGTGCGTTGGGGTCGTCGTCGTTCATATGTTTTTGCTTGTTGTTTGGTCGGTTTTGATTCGGTTTTGGATGGATGATATGCTTTAGCTTTGGATCGCCACCGCTGCCCGCCCGCTAGCCCTGTCCATTCGCTGCTGCTTTTCATCCATCCATTCGCGCGCTCTCCATTTCGCTCTCGCGAACGACGACCGGTCATGCATGAGTGTTTGTGTGTGTGTGTGTGTGTGTGTGTGTGTGTGTCGCTGCGCTCTTCTTGCTGTGCTTCGATGAATTGTTTGCTGCTGTCGCCACAGTCCAACTGATTCGCCGTCGTTCTCATTTGCACGTCACGTAAGGCGCGCTGTAGTTTTTATTACTTTAATTTTTCGCCGCAGCTCCACCAACACCCAGACAAAAAAAAAATAAAAAGAAAAGAAATACCCAAACTTAAATGCCTGGCCGGCATTTGCCTGCTCTTGCTCTTTCTCTCTCTGCCAAATGCAGGCAGTTTATACTGTTGTTGTTGTTTTTGTAGTTGCGTGGGGGTAAGGCGGAGGGTACGACACGTTGTTTGGGGGCGCGTGTGACGTTTATTTTATTATTTTCTTTTTTTTTTATGCATACGCTGGCCCAACCAAAGAGTTGATTGAAATTTTTTCGGGTTTGTGTGTTTGTGTGTGTGGGCATTCGTTCAATTCATTTGAATGTGTGCGTGTGCTCGTTCATTTTTATTTGCTGGCTGAGTGAGTGACGGCCGCCTTGCGGGCTTGCTGTGTGCCTGTGTGTGTGTGTGTGTGTGTGGGTTTGCTTGTGTGTCTGTGTGTGTGTATCTGCTTTTGGTTAAAGATACATAATTATTTCTAAAAAGCATTTTCTGCCTTGCCATTGTTGTAAATTTCTCGCAATTTCACGTTTCGTCTGTGCAAATCGTTCGCATTCGTATTTCAAATTTCATTACCGCACCCAACTTAATTAACTATATTAAATGTGCTTAGGCTAAGGTATCACTACCTACATACATAATTGTATACAGTATATATAAAATATATAATTAATATTGTTTTTTAACTCACCTTTTATTGTTTTTCTTTGGGTTGGCTGCTAATCCGTTTTGACTTTTGTTTTTACGTGTTTATTAGTTTCACTACTAGAAACATATTTGTGATTATGCGCTGCTCTACTTTTTTTGTATTTGACTTTAATTTTATTTTGACCGATTCGGCGAACCTATCGATAGTTATGCATGCAGCGCCATTTGCCTTTTACGACAGCGACGGCGACATCGACAACTTTGAAATGTGAATGATGACGAACAATGACGGACGGCGAATGCGAATGGCAACAACAACAACAATGCTAATTCGAGTGTAGATACACGAAGCAACACATGCGAAATAATAATTGTAGCACAATTGCAATAACAACAAAGCAAAAGAAGAAATAAACGGCAATGGCAGAAGTTGTAACAGAAAACGGACACAGAAAGAAGTGAAAACTAAAAAAGCGCAACGACTAAGGCTGCCCAATGCTGCTGCTTCTTCTTCCTGCTGCTGTGACTTGAGCAAATAGCTCACACAAACACACACACACACTCACAGTAACGCGCGATAATTACAATTAAACACACAATGGAATCGATAGATATTACTAGATAAAAAAGAAAATACATACGTATAAAGCAGTCGAGAAAAACGTTTGTGTAATTGGAAAAGGAAAATCAGCAGCCGTGGCACCAAAAGGGGCAAAGGCAGGCTGAGAAGCAGCGGCTAAAAAAGAAGTCATGAAAAAATACAACAAAAATTAATTTTTTTTGTGTTACAGCCGCCGCAGACGACGAGACTACGACTGCTGCTGCTGCTGTTGTCGTTGATGGCGCCCCGAGAGCAGCGGGAGCAGTGACGACGAGCGCATGAAAATTTACGCTCTCATCAATTGCGCGTAGTGCGAGAGAGCGCGAGCATTGATGAACAGCGAGTGGCCCGGCTAGAAAAACGTGTGGCTGCGCTGCTAGCTAGCCCATGCATGTATGTATGTGTGTGAGTGCAAAGGAGGTAGACATACATATGTGACAGACAGCGACGGCGGCGTCGACGAGACAAATCAAATGAAATAAAAGACAATGCAAGCGCTATGCTAAGGTCCCGGTGCAACAACAATAATTCTGCACATACACATACACACACGCACGTAAAAATGTACAAAATAAGAAGAGCATCAGAAGACGAAACAACACCAACAATAATGCAAATGAACACACTGCGGGAGCCGAACTAAATGCGACGACAACGCATTTGGTGAGTGTGCCTTCCTGCCTGCCTGTGTTTTCGCAGCAGCAGCACACATTTGCACAGGTGTGTGCATCTATCTGCATGCGATTGTGCGAGTGTGGCAACGCTGCAGCGGCGAGAGCAATACATACACAAAATGTATGCTGGCCTGCAAAAAAAAAAAAATACATTTCGAACATTGCAAATCACACGCCACTCACAGAAAACAACAAAAATTATAAGATACAACAAATGTAGCAAGAAGCAGCGGGCACAAAGAAATGAAAAAAATAAAATGTAAATGGCGAACTCGCCTCGGCAAATAATTATAATAATACACAAGCAATGAAAGACATTTTATTGCACTCACTCACACATATTCACAAATAACTGAAGATGAGCGAAAAATAATTGCCGGGGGCGCTGCTCATTGCGGCTTTTAACTAAAATGTATTGCAACTAATTTGTCTTTGTTTTATGCGAAAATTAAAAAAAACATGATGAAAAAGAAACATAAAAAACAAACAACAAATTTGTATTAAACCTCAACGCCGCCCTCACAAAACAAATTCAGTTGCAGAACACGAAAACGCAGACAAGAAACACACGCGTAAATTAAGACAGGGGGACGATAATCATTATTATAATCGGACATCATCATCAAGCGAAAATCGAGCATCGCCGACGCACACACACATGCACAAAACTCACACAGAGAAAACGAGAGGTCCATTTTTAATTATACAAAAGGTAACGAAAATGTAAAAAGGCGTTGGAGCAGCAATTGTTCATTGCATTGATTTCACGCTTTTATAAAACACATAAATCGTTTACTTTGATTTACTTTGTCTAACTAAATATGCCAATTAATTAACACACACACACATACATTAATACACATGCACTTGGCCATAATTCGGAAAAAACAATTGAACGTTGACTGCGACGGCTGCTGCCGCTGCGGTCGTCGTCTCGCGAAATACATATTTCTTTTGCCGTTTTTCTCGTCGTTTGGCTGTCGTTGTCGCCGTCGTCTTGTACTCTCGCTCTCTACTTCTTTCACATTTTTTCTTTTTCTTCGTTCGAGTGTCTGGTTTTAGTTTGACGTTTTGGAAAATCATATAACAATTGAAATACGCTCAATAGTCGTTTGGTTTTTAACGCAAATCGTTGCCGGCAACTTTGTTTGCATTTTGTTGTTACTTTTGATTAATTAATCAATTTATTTTTTACCGTTTTACGCAAATTTTTAGCAGCACTTTGTCAGACATGTACGCACCACATCAAAGACCTCCATTTTGTTTAGCAGCGATTAGAGATGACCGATATGTGCCTACCAGTTACTCAACTCGAGTATTCATTGAGTGTAAAAAGTCACGAATTGTTACACAAAAGTACTTGTTAGTGAAATGCAAAACAAATATTATTTTATGTGTTTTATTTAGTGGCGCATATTTTTATTAATGCACTACTCAAACCATTTATTATAATATTAATATGAATTCGTCGATAACTTACTATCGATTTTTATATTGTGCGCCTGGGCTGCACTAAGTGTGACCAGATGTGACCAAACAGTTGCTTTTAAAAGTGTGATATTTTGTCAAAAGATAGATAGAAAGAAAGATAGA
Source organism: Drosophila micromelanica (assembly GCA_004143825.1). NCBI lineage: Eukaryota > Metazoa > Arthropoda > Insecta > Diptera > Drosophilidae > Drosophila > Drosophila micromelanica. The sequence goes on from SCDY01000626.1 coordinate 50,385, forward strand.
TCCATTCCGGATTTTAAATAATATGAAACACACCTCAAAAAAAGAGCCATAATACGTTATACTAAGTATGCCAATTTGAGAACTTTGCAAATTCATACGTCCTTTATAAATAAACATGCAAGCGAAAACAAAGCCAAAAACAAAAGAGGTCAGATATCTTTTGACCTTATAGTGTAATATACGGATACGGCTGGATTGGCTCAGCTATTTATGTTAAGGATACATACATATACTTTATCTGTTCTGAATTGCCTCATTCTGCCTGTTACATATAAAATCTTTATACCATTTTTAAACATTTTGTAAATCGTATTTAGATTCAACAGTTTATGAATATATAATAATAATACAATTAATATTAGGCCACTTTCAGTCTTTTATTGGCTTGAATATCTTCACAGTGCTCCTCTTCGTTTGCTGCTGCCGTTATGTCGTCATCCTGCTCCTGCTCCGCATCGCTTTGACTGTCGTCGGAACTGTCTGAAAACACAATTGGTCCATTGCCCTTGACGAACATAATTGTTTTGCCCAAACGTCGCGATTCGGCTCGCAGAAACAATTGACGGCACGAACGATCGATGGCATTCTTGCCCTGATCCTCGGATAGACCAAATATAAATGCGCTGCAAGTGGAAAGCGTTTTAGATCGTAATAAGATACACAACCCAGGTCATTAAGATAGCCAAGGATTATGCAGAGAAATTTAAGCTGGCTATCTTAAATCTGAGACTTACAGATTCGCCACATCATATGGTCCCCGCAGTTGGAACTCGTGTGCAGCGCCGCTGCTGAAAATAATGTTCCTCGACTTGCCCTTGGTGCAATAGTTTTGAGCCACCTTAATCATGTCCTTGCGATTGTTGGAGTCCGCAATGGCCGGCGCGTACTTAATCTCAAAGTAAATGCCGCGTCGCACGGCAATTAAATACGGTTTGCGCTGGACCAACAGACGTGAGCCGGCAACGGGATCGAATGTGATGATGTCGCCATTGAACGAGGTGCAGCAGTGCTGTCGAGCATGTAACGGGAACTTGTTGGCATTCAACTGGTTAGCAATAGAAATCCCCATTCGCTTACCGTTAACGCCGCATCCGTTTTGGGCTGACCCGCAATTAGATTAAATTTGCGCAGATTCAGGGAGACGCTCTAGATTAGAGATTGGGTTAATTGGGTGACTTTACCTATGGGTGCTGTGCATTACCATTGCGTGGGACACATTCACATCCACGTACAGTATCGTTATGCGCTGCAATATCCTCAGCTTGTCCGCGAATTCCTTGCGCAGGTGCTCAATCGCGTACGGTTCCGGAAACATTTCAGAGCCCCGTTTGCCGGGCTCCTTTTTGCTGTGATCGAAGCTCTGGTCCACCGCTATCGTTTTATAGCCGAGCTCAACCAGCTCGTTGAATATAGCGCGCAGTACCTTGTCATCTTTGTTATAGGGTATGCAAAAGTCGTAAAATCTATTCGTTTGCTCCATGTTCAATTTCGAGTAGCGCCACAAAACGTGTACGAACTAGAGTTGTATCGAATCGTTCTGAATAAGTTCGAATGAACTACTCACCTAACTGAACAAACGAACTACGTCCCAGATTATAGTTCATCGTTCGTTTTAATCGTTCGAATCGTTCGTTCGAATCGTTCGTTCGAGTCGTTCGTTCGAGTCGTTCGTTCGAATCGTTCGTTCGAATCGTTCGTTC
>SCDY01000627.1:0-52025 GCA_004143825.1 Drosophila micromelanica
TCATCTAGAGACCGAACCATGAACAAGAAGACCATCCTTATGAAAATCGGTTGAGTTTTGGCAAAGTTACGACTGGGGAAAGTTGAGACATATCCTTATATGGAAAATGTAGACACCGAACCAGACATTAGACTATTGTTGCACAAACCCAGTATTCTTCACTTCGAAAAATAAATTTGATTTAAGCTTAATTTATGCAAATATACTCATTACGTTTAGAAATATGTAAAAAGTGCTGAGTTTCATAGTTCAAATATCCACTCTAGAGGAGTTAAATTGTTGGCGAGACGATGAACTTTCAAAAGTATTCTTGCGTAGTCTTTGTTTGTACACAAACTTTAAACATTGTTGACAAAACAAACATTACATCTATAAACGCTAGAGCCACCAAACTTGTTTAAATATGTTTGCGTAAACCATACGAAGATTTTAAATCATTCAGGTTTTGGATACCTACACCCAATCGCAGTGTTGCAAATTGGTTTGTAAAATTTCATACCGATCATACATTTAGTTTACGGGCAGAACAAGAATTTGCGTCCGCCTGTCCTTCCGTCTATCTGTCCATCTGTATGTATGGACGCATTTTTTCGCCGCTTTTGCAGCTAGAAAAATTTTAGATATACATATACTCGTATGTAAATTTTTTCAAAGTCAAGCCAAAATGTACGAAAATGTTGACGCATAAAGTTCTGGGACCCATAGCTTCCAAATTTCAAACTCCCATATCTTTGTCAAATTGTTTCAATATATTTATTTGCATTTAAAATATATGCATTAACAATGAAAACAATAATTGCTGTTTTTTGTGGAGGCAAGTTTTTGGAGGCTCAGCACCAAATTAAATTTTTAAGCTGGTTGGTGAGTATTTGATAACAAACGTTTTAAAGTTTTTTGGTGATTATTTAGTGACACACTTAGAACAATATTTCGATTTGTAAAATTGCAACAGCCATAATGTTGGCCACGTGCGCGGTAAACTCAAATCTTAATAAATAATATAATATTCACCAGGCGTTGGTAACGTTGTTAAACGGATGTCGTAGTTTGCTTTTAGTTATTGCTTTCGCCGGCATTGCTTCCGAGTGGGCGTGGTTCACTTCATTGCGTAAATATCGCAGCCCCTTGGCCCGAAGTTCCTTGAGATTGTTTCGAAAGACCACGTAGTAGTTGTTATCGTAAAGGTGCAGGGCGAATCCCACAGTTAAGAAGTAGATCAGCTCCACTACACTGACCATAGAGGCGCCCAAGCAGAGGCCAAAAATGCCTCCAAGATTTGCTAGAATAATTGATTTTATCTATAAATAGCATTTAAAATTATGTATCACAAATAATCGAATGTACCAATCAAATCTATGCTGCTAAACTCAAGGCTGGTGCGATAAGTTATCATAGTTTCCACTTGATAATGCACATCCACCTTGAAAAACTTCTGAGCAGGCGATGTGGGTCTATCCCGAATAGAGATATAATTATAAACAAACAAAAAAAAAGGGAATTCATTGCCGTGGAGTTTATTTACAAACTTTTAGCCGACAATGGCAATGTTGTTGTCGATGAATAGTATTCCAACAGATTGCAGCTGACCAGACAGGGACAGGTCATGCCCGGCTTGGTGGCACTAAAATAATCATCCTCCTCCAATTGCTTGTTATATCCGAAAATATCTGCAAGATACATTTTAATTGTCATCTTGTGCGTTGCTCAATAAGCCAACTTTTCGACTTGCCATTGTGTCGCGAAATGCAGCGCAGTCTGGACGCAGTGCAGTTCTTGGCTGGAATACAAAAATCAAATATGGAGGGCCGTATTTTAAATACCCTTTATAGCATATATAAGATGTATATGTATATATATAGAAGCTATCTTAATAATTACTTATTTATAAAATACAAAATACTTTGTTATAAATATTGTGGCAAGCTTAGTCAAAATATTTTGAAAAACTTAAATTTTTAAAGATAGCTTTAAAACATAGAAACAAGTAGTCCTGAAAACCGACAGACATTGATATACCCTACGCAAGCGTAAATATCTTGTGCTCACTTACTGTTCGGGTTCCTACGAAAAAAAATTGGCAGCGTACAGTTGCAAAGTTTGATCAAATAGGACTCATGACAGTTGGTGAAGCAATTGGAGAGCAGAAAATCGGGGCCAAAGCGATGCGGAGCATCGCTGATGCCAAAATCCAGGTGCTCATCAGCGAAGTGGCAATTGCGTCGCCTCGGCGGAATGTTGCGCGTCGAATTGTCGGCGTTCGTCAACAGAGGACGCACTGTAACATGGGTTTCTGTGTTGGGCGTTAAGGAGTAGACCACATTAGATATTTGATTGGGCTTCTTGATCATTATCTGCAAATTTGCAAAGAAAATGACAAAATGACACAAACATCAATTTAATTAACACTAAGCAGCTATGCACAAAGACTTTGTCCGTGGCTGAGGAATTGGGTCGCTTGAAGCGCTCATCCAGCTGTAAGTTGAAGTTGAGTCCCGAACTCTGACCCGCCCTGGCGTTGTGTTTCGGATAGTAGGCGTCTCCCTCACGTTTTTGAATCTCATACGAACGATTCGAGAACTCGGAGTTGAATACCAAGCAGAAGCCGTACTCCGTTTTCTCCAGGATGAAGTAGTCGCAGCAATTAAAGGACGATTGACGCCACTTACAGGAGTCCAGCACCAGAATATCCTCACAGCGCAGCGCCAGGAAGTCGGCCAATGCGGTGATGTCGATAAAATCAACAATCTCCAGATTCTGATCTTCCAATTCGGAAATGCTATGCTTAAAGTTGTCAATGCGAAACGTTTCCATATATGTAACCAATTTGGTGAATACTTTGACGATATGTTCGCTGGCATTCGCCGGCAGGAACTGTGCCTTGGCTGCCTCCAGCTTGCTCCAATTGACGCGATTGTCCGTGCAGACGCCCACAGCCGGAAATTGAACATAGAACACAGGGTACTGTGGATTTTCAATAACTGTCTGCAGCTTCTGTGCGCCATAACGCTCCGAAAGCAGCAAGTAAAAGGAGCAACAGAGCGTAACGCTTATTATAAGCAATACGGTCCAGATGAGCCTAATTGGAAAGGGTATCAATTAGTGAGAAATTGAATTTACGGCACACACCTTTCCACGTTGTGCAGCCGGGGATCGTAGAGGTAGCGCACACAATGTATCGTTGATCGATCACAGTAGTAACGAAAGTATTCGCGCACCAGCTCCATAAAGCACTTGTCCACATCCTTGCCGGATTTGTCACTATTCTCCGCCTTGACCATTTTGTCACTGTGCTCGCTGATGGCCAATTCTGGCTTTATTAACGTGATTCTCACAAAAGTTTGAACTTGCACCAATTATGGCTAACAACTGTTGTAATTGAGTTCTTATGTTTCAGTGGCCCTGATAAGCAATAATTATCCGGCGATAAACTTTTGAAATTGATAACAACGCTACCGTTCAATCATTAACTCGCCTCGCCTGCCAATCAGTTCATCCAAATGGGTTCAGTGATTAAGTTGTCCGACTTGAATGAGGATAATGATGATGACAAACCGGCCAATATTAGGCCAAAGGATACCTGCCTCTGCCTCAGACGGTCAGCAACGAATAATCAACTTTAAATATATACCTAACTCTTCTGCATTTGTCCACCCCCAGCCTGACCCGGGTCACACTGTTCTTTGTCGGCGCAGCGATGACGATTTACGTCTGTATTTTGTCCTCGGAGCGTTACTTCAAGTACTGGGTTCAGACCACCATCGATCGCACCGATGTTCACGTCTCGGAGATCGCCTTTCCGGCCATCACGATTTGCCCTTCGCACTTGACCCTGCACAAAGTCAAGGACAACAGAGAGCGGAGTCTAAATAAACTCTATAATCTGGTGCAGAGCATTCGTTGGCGCATCCCCTTTTCAGCTCCATCCGCAGAGCTGGACCCGAGGGAGCTCGAAGAGTTTGGTAACCAATCGTTGCTTGATGTTGACAGCATCTTTAACTACAGCTACACCTGTGAGGAGATCTTTATGCAGTGCATGTGGCGACGCCGACAGGTGGACTGCTGCAGCGTGCTGTTCAGACGCCTGCCTCTCGGCTCCTGCTATGTCTTCAATTCGATACATGTCGAAAATGCCGATCCCACATGGCCCTGGTCAGCATCCGATGCGGGTTTCAAGAGTGCACTGAATATCAAGATAAACCGCAATGTGAAGGACACCAGATTGGAGGCCACAGGGGTAAGCACCTTTGAACAGTGTGTCCTTTAGCTTTATTAATTATGAGTTAATATCTCATTAAGTAAGAAATGCTTCTCTGCAGGTCATTGTGCATGAGCCCAGTCAGTACGTGGGCTCCAGTGTCACCTTTTCCACAGACGATCGCATTGTGGTCGCTCTGCAGCCGCTGCACTTCACGGCCGAGTCGGAGGTGAAGGCACGCCCAGTGAATATGCGTTGTTGTTATTTTCCGGATGAGCTGCGTCAGTCGTATTCGGAGTGCATAGTCAAATGCCATCTACAGTACATATCCAAGAAGTGCGAATGCAGCTATCAGCTCATGGTGCCCACAAAAATAGAGCTGAACGAGAAGCCGATGCGGGTTTGCACAGTCGCAGATTTGCCGTGCATGCAAAAGCACGGGGGTAAGCATATAGAAGGAATTATTATATAGAATTAAATTATATTACATTCAATTCAATTACATGCAAAAGTGTCGCTCTTTTACATGAGCAACATTATTGAGGAGTCCTCGGACTATGTATTCAATACCACCAATTGCAAGTGCTATCCCAACTGCAATCACACGGAATATCACGCGGCTACATTCACGGATCGTCTGGACAGCGTGGAGCACAGGACCAATTACATTGAGGTTGATATCTACTTTCAGCAGGAGATCCTTTTCTCCTATCGCTCCACGCTGCACATAACGATGCTCGATTTGATGGGTTTGTTACATACAAATATATATATATATTGATTGCCTCGCTGATTGATTTTATTCCTCCACAGTTTCATATGGTGGCATAGCCGGCTTGTTCATGGGCTTGTCTGTGCTTGGAGCCATTAATGCCATACTGAACCGAATTGCTTGCTGCAGCAAACCCACGCCCTAGCCCATTAAACCTGATCCCGAGTCTCGAAGGGTCTCACGTTTCTTTACCTGCAAGAAAAACACTTGATTGAATAACACGGATAGGCAGTCGTTAATAAATTCAGTAGACAATAACAGAAAAGCAAAAAACAAACACCTGGCTCCATTGTCTTGTGGAAGAACTCCTCAGATTTCATATTTCAGCTACCTGCAAACGCAGCGGAAAATTTCCAAGTGATACGATTGCAACGACTGTAAATGCCCGGTTGTTTTCCACAATTCCCACCGATTGCCCCAACGCAAATACCCAACGAATCTTGGCGTAGAGAACGCTCTGCAGTTCAATACAAATTTGCTTTGTGTACATGGAAGCCTGAACTGACAACAAGATTTAAATTGAAACCCTCGTATAGGATCCAATGATTAAAAATCAACATTGGGTTTATCTGCAGGTCACCAGCATTTTAATCGCCGAAGAACACTTGCCTTTACCTCAAACATAGGCTGTACATTATTTTAATAATATAAAGCAAAAATAAAATATATATATATTAACTGCCGGTTTCTAAAATATTTATTTATTTGTACTTAAGCTGATTTGAATAATTTTTAGAAACCAACAACTCTCATTAATAGATATAACATAAAAATAATATATATGTATAAATATAATATTTAAAATAAATTTAAAACTATTTCAAATCTTGGCAAAAATCAGTTGACACCTATATTAATGAATGATAATATTAGAATATAAATATAATAAAGAGTAAATTCATCTAATTCATTTCTAGCATTAACTTAGAATTCAATCAGTTTCAGCTGACTTAACTATGCTCGGAGGGTATTTAGCAGTCGTATACATGTGCGTTTTCATTTTGAAGTAGGTAGCCAAACCTTTGCAAAGATAATCGCAGCTGATGAGTATAAAAGGGCCTGCGTGGACATTATCGCTCACAGTCCCAGTTTGATCGTCGAACCACGCACTCCAAACAGAATCAACATGAAATTCTTCGTTGCCCTTTGCCTGCTTTTCAGCTTGGTGAGTATCTGCATCAAGTGCTTGAAATGATCGCATTTCCTGACAATTCGCTCTTTCTCTGTGCAGGCCTCAGCCGAGTATGTGGTCAAGACTAAAGATAATCTGCTGAGCTACCGCGAGGAGTGTGTCAAGGAACTGGATGTGCCCGCCGATCTTGTCGAGCAGTATCAGAAATGGCAATATCCCAACGATGCCAAGACCCAGTGCTATCTGAAGTGCGTGTTTACCCGATTCGGCCTCTTCGATGTCCAGTCCGGCTTCAACGTGGAGCACATTCACACCCAGCTGTCGGGCGGCAATGCGAACCACGACGATGAGCTCCATGCCAAGATCGCCGCCTGCGTGGACAAAAACGAACAGGGCTCAAATGCCTGCGAGTGGGCCTGGCGCGGCGCCGACTGCCTGCTAAAGAATCACTTGCAGCTGGTGCAGCAGAGCCTGGTGCCCAAAGCCTAAGCTAACCCATCTTTAGTTCATTTAACATTCCACTAACCAACAATTTTGTAATTTCATCAATAAAAAAAACACTGATTATCATGTAGACCGTACTGCAAAAGTTTTCTCACTTAGCCACGCCCACAATACCCAATTGACTAGACCTAACTGGAAGCACCACCTTACTAGCCACCATTCAATTGCCATGTTGCTGTACACCAAGGAGCTTGTCGCGCCGCCGCCCAAGCTGAGGCAGGGTCTGCTCCGCTTCAAGCGGCATCCGCTGCGGGATAAATACGAGAGTTTGTTGCGGCGCTCCTTTGCCTACTCGTCGATCCACGGCCTGCAGAATGTCTTTAGGGAGCAGCATCTGGTCATACGCTACTTTTGGCTAATCGTCGTCCTGGTGGCTTTGATAGGCTTCCTGAGCATGTTCTCCATACTGCAGCAACAGCACAAGGAGCAGCAGCTGGTCAGCGTTGTGGCAACCACACAGTTGCCAGTGTACAACATTGAGTTTCCGGCCGTGGCCATTTGCCCCTGGAATCATGTTAACTGGCTGCGCGCCTCAACGGCGGCAGAGCGCTTCCTGCCCAGAAATGCGGATGCACATGCTCGCGAGACTTTTCAACAGCTTCTCGTTGGCATGGAGCAGTTGACATTTGACAATTTTCACAATCTGGGCGCGTTATCCAACCGAAATCTGACCTCGCTGATGCATCTGAGCTTCACCAAGCTGGCCATCTATTTGGCCTACCGCTGCGATGAGCTCTTCGTGCCGGATTCCTGTGTCTTCGACAATACCATCTACGACTGCTGCCAGCTCTTTGTGCCGGAGCACACGGAGAAGGGCTTGTGCTTGGTGTTCAACTCGCTGATGTCCGATAATTCACGCAAAAAGAAGCTGGTGAATCAGTTCTATCCGTACAAGCTAAGCACCGCCGGCGAAGGCTCCGGACTGAAGTTTATGCTGCACATGAACGACTCCTTTTTAAGACAGGGCACCCAGGTGCCCTTCTCAATGAGTGTGGGTTAACAAATTGGATTAAATTATTTATTACTTATTGCCTTCTGATTTACAGCTATTGATCAAGGAGCCAAACCAGTGGTCGCAAAAAATCGTCTATCATCTGTACCCGAATACGGAGAACTTTTTCTCGGTAGACCCACTGATCATACAAACATCCAGAAGCACTATCAAAATGGATCCCGAAAAGCGACAATGCTATTTTCATGTAAGTGCCCAAATTGACACTGGCCTCCAAAATATTTAATTTACCACCTAATTGAAGAACGAGCGTCATCCCTACTTTTCCTATGCGGGACTACCCTATAATCGGGCCAACTGCGTAGCCATCTGCCTGCAGAGTTCCGTAAACCACCACTGCAAGTGCACCATGCCTCTATACCTGCCGCCCATGGGTAAGTGTCAGACAGCTCCACCATGATATCCCATTCCATCCGATTCCTTTTTCAGAGGGCACTCGCGAATGCAACGTTTCCGACTTTCCGTGTCTGTATCGTCACGCAGACGTCTTTCGCTACGTGAAGTCGGCTGGCCAGGAAAAGTATATTAGCGACTCACGCCGTGGTCAGTTTTGCCCGTGCCCGGATAGCTGCAACACGCAGCTTTACCAAACCTATCGGAATGTGCGCCAGTTGATTAGGTAAGTTGATGAACACGACTAGCTCTGTTTGGTTTAATTCATTGCCTTCTTCCAGCCCCAATAACACAAATGCCACAACACCCGAAAAACGGATCAGAGCTGAGATATATTATGGCCAGCGGGTGTTGACAAAGATAGAAACCAAGCTGATGCATACCTTCCAGGATTGGGTGGCTGGATTTGGTGGCATTCTAGGTCTCTATGTGGGCGCCTCGGCACTGAGCTTCGTGGAGATGGGCTACGTGGTTTGCCAACTGCTGTGCTCAATGCTTAAGGATGGCTATGCGAAATTAAGATCAAAATAATAAGTAAAGTATATTTTATCGATCGATAGTTTAGTTAAAAATATTTGCGGAAGGAGCACGTTTATTTCTGCTTCGTTTCCTGGTCAGTTGGGTAGCGTATATAAATAGCTGGATTAGGCACTGTGGTTGGCGTCTCTGAGAATTGATCCAAGTAGGAGCAGCCTATGGCCAGGGCGCTGCCATCCGCACTAAAGTTCAGCGATGATATTGAGGTGTCATATTCGTGGAACTGGCACAAGCGTTTTTTGTTAAAGCCATCCCAGATGTTGACAATGCAGTCGGAGCCGCCGGTGGCGAATGTGTGATAAATGTTGTGGAAACTGACGGCATTAACCGGATAGATTTGCTCAATATTGTGATCCCTGTTGCGATGGCACTTAAATGCAAACTTCCGACGCTGCACCTCCGGATCATGATCGAGGTATTCAACAGCCACACGGCCCTCAATGGAGGACATGACGTAGCCCTCCTTGTTCGGGAACAGGCGAATGCAGCGCGTTTGATATTTCAGCGATGACTCGCGCTTCATGATGTAGCTGTCCGTCTTTCGCAAATCCCATATTAACACCTTGCGATCGGACGTGGCCACCACAATCTTCTCATCGATGACGGACATGGAGTACACCTTGCCGTTGTTCTGCTCAAAGCAGCCCACGCAACGCTTTTCGCGCATATCCCACAGCTTGACTGTCTTGTCCCAGCTGCCGGTCAGTATGCCATTGACGTACTCGGCATGCTCCACGCACCGAATGGGCTCTTCGTGGGCACCCACCAGAGCTTCAGCTTGTGTGTTCACATCGTACATACGGAGTTGATTGTCCAGGCCACCGCTTACCACGTGCACGATGTCCTGCAACAGGCGTAATTAGGCTAATTGCATAATATATGTGACCATGTTGAGAACAAACCATAAAGGCACAATCCAAGATGGGCGCATCCTGGACGAATTTTTGACGCATTGAGTTTGCCGCCACATCGTAGAAGCGAAGCGTCCCGTCCCACGATGAGGCAGCCATATACTGGTTGGATTTGGAGCCGAATTTAACTGCCGATATGAGATCCTCGGGCGGATTGTTCAATTTAAACTCTGACGGGCCCATTTTGTAAGGTTTAATTAATATTAACAGAAAAACAAATTACAATTCCCGGTCGTTTGGCTGAAGCGGCATTAATAAGTGTTATAAAACTGCTAATGTTATTGCATGGCATGGTCACCCTGGCGTTCGTCGTCGCAAGCAGCTCTGCTACGTATAGCGCTACAAAATGCTGACTGCTATAACAGTGCGCTGCGTACAAAAATTAAATGTCCGTTAACTTTAAAATATGTCTAAAGTTGGCTTTTTATTTTTAACAAACATTAACTATCACAACTAAATGGCTTTGACTATTACTCTAATAATTTGGAAGTACATATTTTGGTGGTTGTGTTATGAACATCAGTTGAGCAATTTACTACTATTGGATTTTATTCCGTCCCGTTTGCGGTGGTCCATCATCGGCAGTGCTTAACGCAATGGCAAACTGTGCAGCATAATAGGTAATCATGATTAGCAGCCGTGGCGAGGGAACATCCGCGCTCAAGAACATTGTCAATGCAATAAGTGCATCGGATACCACAAACAGAACAGCGCCCACGGCACAGAAGATGGTCAGGAAACTCTTGGCATCAACCGCACGTGCCAAGGAGCGCCACAACATGGTAGTAATTAGTATGCAATAGATGGGCACGCCAATTATTAATACATCATCCAAGTTCTTGTGCACTAAAACGATAACTGTAATGCACACTAACTGTAGAGGTAATGCAAATTAAAAATTTCTCACACTAACTATGTATACTTACAAGCTGTAACCGATATATATAGACAGGCTCCGATAAACCACTTAATTGGTTGCCAGCCGAAAGCGTTCATATAAAATACGTGTGCCACGCCAAAGGACAGCATTCCAAAGGGAAATAAATGTACGTTTAGCAAGGCATCACCACCACAGGAAAATATCAAGCCCAACAAAATCAACTGTGAACGGCGGTAGCTAAAAACAAAACAAAACAATAATATACATATATATGTATTTTAAAAACATAAAATAAAACCAAAGATAGAAGTACGCTTACGGTTTATTAAGCGAAAATCCTTTGATCAAAACATAAAGCATCAATGCCACAATGGGCAAGCACTTGAGCAATGTTGTCCATAGTTCCCCCTCTGGATCTTTACGCACCAGCGAAAAATAAAGCACCAAACTTGCAAAAAACGGTGTTAACTTCAGGGCCTGAATTGTAGCCTTAAAGATAAGTGGGCAAATCAAAAATATTCAAAGATTAACGTTAATCGATGCAGAGTTCAAAAATAAGCAAATAGTGATAATATAATACAATCGGTGTTGATATTAAAGATGATTAGATTAACGGATTGGCAACTCTCGGATACGCATGCATGTAATAAATTTGCATAATATGTTATTACGACAAAACTTTTACTTTCAAAAAGTGCGAGCTTTCGACAAGAAACGAGTGAGAGCGAAATGAAGAGCGCGCCAATGCACGGGAGATGTTGTGAGCAAGGTCAAGGACAAAAGCTCCACATAATTTTTACTTTTTTTTTGCGTTTAGATAAAGCATCCGCTGTGCGCAAGGTGTGGAGCTCACACACACACACGTATCAAATGCATGTGAATGGAATTGTGTACATAACAAACAAATGGAAAACAAAGGCAAACAAAGAAAAGCAAAGCAAATGTCAGAATATTGAATTTCTGTGTATACACACATATTTATATATAAAAAAAAACATTTGTATGTATACACACGCACTAAAAGCAGTTTCTAAATTTCAATTTAAAATAACTGCTGCACTTACGAACTGCATTTGAGTAGTTAATTGGCGCTTAGGTTGTCAGTTAAATTTCTGCGCTGCCCATTAGCAAATACTTAAACAAGCTGCCGTTTCGCACGATGGAGCGTCGGTGTTACACCCCCCAAAAAGAAAAAGAAAATTATGAACAACCGGCACGAGCAAATATACGTTGCGCACTTTTGACCAACGTCGGTACACTGAATCAAAGCGATTGCTGGACGCTACGCTGCCTCTGACTATGATTGCGATTGCACGACGCTCTGCGTGTGTGAATGCGAATGAGGAGAGTGCGCCCGGTGAGCGCCGGTGGGCCACGTGCAGCATAAGCAGCATTCTGCCAGATACACAAACAACTGCAAGCAGATTTGTATTTGATGGTTTACCTTTTATTCGATATACCCCAATGCAAAGCAAAAGCGCCAGCAAACAGATAGAGAGAGAGAGAGAGAGAGAGAGGAAGAGAGAGCCCGAAAGAGAGCGCGGATTAAGAATAGCGGTGAATATCGTGAGGGCATTTTTGCTCACGCAACAGGTTAATTGGTACAACAATGCGCTACAGCGTGCGGCATATGTAACGACATGAGAGCTTTGCCAATGGCATTCTTAACATTTAGGGAAAGTCATGCGCATAGTCGGTCAAGACAAATGAACGTAAGGTACTGCTCTCCCTCTCTCTGCCCCACTCACTGTTATCAAATTCAAAACAATGCAACAATTTCTGCACACTTTCACTGCAAAAGCTTAAAGCTCCCTTCAATTCGTTGATGCAAGCTTTTTTCCAGGTCGTTTGGCCCAAAGTTCCGTTTTAAGTTGTGGCATTTTTCAGGCCTGCGAATAACTCGGAAATTGTTCCGCAAATTTTTAACAAGTGTACACACGCATCTGGTTAAAACCAAGTGGAAGTTTCATACAATAATTTAACAAATAGAAGAAAACTTGCTAGCATTGAATCAAAGCAGGTAAGGGACAAAACAAAAATGTGTGCAACGGAAACTTAGTTGGTCAGTGGTGAAAAATTATGTATCTATTGGTTTGGGGGGGTGCTCTGTATGTTTAACATGTTTTCTCTGTTAGGTAAAATTCTATATGTTTTAACTTTTAAACAATCTTGAGTTAGTCTTGTGCCTCTAGAAAGTATGCAATATTTGTAGATGTTTTTATTGGTTTATATATGTACATGTATGCAATGCTTATAATAAAACTATTAAAATTTGTTGCATTTTCTGTACTATACTATAATAAAAGCTCACCTCCAACTCACATATACATGTTAAAGGAAATAAATTAAAGAACATTTGCATTTAGCTAATGGGTTTTCTTCTGATGCAAGTAAATGCAAGCCTTGACACATGCTGAGTACACACATTCGACCTCCGGGAATGCGCAGACCAGCCAACAACAGAGTGGCGGAAAATCCAGCAGCCACTCAAGACGCTAGAAGCGCTGAGCAGAGGCGCCCATGGTTTAATGGGCCAGTGGGTGGGCACACGTACAAAACACAAAAACAAAACAGGAGGGCAGACGCAAATATTCATGAGTGCAAGTTGAACTTGAAGAACTTTTTGCATAGCATTTAACGCTGACATCATGAGCAGCCTAAAACCATGAACTGCTTTATAGATACATATGTGTATAAGTACATAAGTATTATTAGGTATTAGCTTCTAATATATGATGTATTATTATTCTGCTTTTTGTATTGTATTGTAAAACGAAGGGGTTAAAATTCAATAGATGAGACAGTTCAACTTTCATTCAATTGAATCTATTTAAGAAGGAATGCAAAAAACTTAATAAATATTTCTTAAAGGGATTTTGAAAAAAAATCGACTTTTTCGGTGAAAATGAAAATATTTTGTTTTAATAATATTTTTATTTATATACATTTAAATGATAAATAAAATAAATACCCTATAGTAAAACAATAATAATACTCTATACATGTATATAGCTAACTGGAATTGAACTTTTTACATGTTTAATAGGTCTGACTCCCATCAATTCAGCGTATAGAAAGCGACCTGTCAATTGAATTCGCACGCGAAATGGCGTGTCCTTTCTTTCGTCGAGCCGATTCGCTGGTGCGGCAGCCGTCGGTCACTGTGGAGCCGGGTGCTCATTGGAATTTGGAGGATGAGGAGCTGGCCCTGGCCGACGATGCATTGACACTAACCCATCTGCAGATGGCCATTCAGCTGCTGACGGCTCCTTCGAACGAGGATCTCAATACAGCGGTCACCTCCCTGGTGGCCAAGTACCGACAGAGCTGGCCCAACATTCATAAGCTGTAAGCAGTCAGCGATCAGTCAGCTGCATATGATAATTAATTTATACTCTGGGCCCACAGTAAGCTGGATCCCAAGATCTTCAAGAGCTGCGCCAACTACGACTATCTGGCGGACATCCAAGAGTTGCTCTTGAAGATGGACGAGGCCAGCGCCAGCGAAATTCTTGTGCTGCTCGGCGAGGAGCTGATCACGTGCTGCTGCACTGGCATTATCGAGCGAGCCTTTCGTTGTCTGGGCACCGATCTCCAAGAGTTCCTTGGCTCGCTAGATGGCGTCTACGATGTGCTGAAGTTGCAGGAGGTAAGTGAATGCCGATAAATCTACTCGAATGCGCATAATTGTTTATTATCCTGCACTTACCCAGGAAGACGTCACCGATACGGGATTTGTGTGTGCCGGCGATGGTGAGCTAATCTTCACCTCGGAGCGTCCGGTTATAGCCTGGCTACTGCTCGGCTCCCTCAAGGCACTCACTCGCATGCTCTACAAGGTTGATGTGAACATCAAAATTGAGCCGGTGGATGGAGACGCGCGCCGTTATCGTTACTTGTTCTCTTTGGTCAAGGACAGCTCCCAGACCCTGCAGATGAGTCGCCCGGATGTGCCCGCCAAGGTGCATGAGGCAGTGCAGCGGACCAACTCGGCCAATGCCTCCGTTCTGCAAATGAACTCGTCCAGCTTCTGCAAGATGTTTCCCTGGCATTTCATCATGAACGAGCAACTGGAGCTGGTGCAGCTGGGACGCGGCTTCAGTAAGCTCTATAAACCGTATTTGGCAGACTACGGCTATCAGGCGACCACCTATTTTGATTTCAAGCGCCCCAAGGGCTTGACCATGAAATTTCGAGACATTGTGCAGCGCACCTATACGCCCTTTCTGATTGGGCTGAACAGTCCGCCGGGCGTATCTGATTTTTCAGCCATTGGACTGGAGATCAAGGGTCAAATGGTGCACTGCCCAGAATCGAATTCATTGCTATTCATTGGGTCGCCCTTTTTGGATGGATTGGACGGTTTAACCTGTAACGGGCTGTTCATCTCTGACATTCCGTTGCACGATGCCACGCGTGAGGTGATCTTGGTTGGCGAGCAGGCGCGTGCTCAGGATGGGCTCCGTCGTCGCATGGATAAGCTAAAGAGCAGCATTGAGGAGGCGAACTCAGCGGTGACCAAGGAGCGTAAGAAGAACGTTAGCCTATTGCATTTGATCTTTCCGGCGGAGATCGCCGAGAAATTGTGGCTGGGCTCCTCCATTGATGCCAAGACCTATCCGGATGTGACCATACTTTTCAGCGATATTGTCGGGTTTACCAGCATTTGCTCCCGGGCCACTCCATTCATGGTCATCAGCATGCTGGAAGGCTTGTACAAGGACTTTGATGAGTTCTGCGACTTCTTTGACGTGTACAAGGTGGAGACCATTGGAGACGCGTATTGCGTGGCCAGCGGATTGCATCGAGCTTCCATCTATGACGCCCACAAGGTGGCTTGGATGGCGCTTAAGATGCTCAGCGCCTGCTCCAAGCACATAACCCACGACGGTGAACAAATTAAAATGCGGATCGGCCTGCACACGGGCACCGTGCTGGCTGGCGTAGTGGGCCGGAAGATGCCCAGGTATTGTCTGTTTGGGCACAATGTGACCATTGCCAACAAGTTTGAGTCGGGCAGCGAGGCCTTGAAGATCAACGTGAGCCCCACAACCAAAAAGTAAGATATTGCTTAGGTTGTCTGCCAACATTTGTTAACTGTTTACCTGCCCCTTTCAGTTGGCTAACCAAGCACGAGGGCTTTGTCTTCGATCTGCAGCCACGCGATCCCTCCTGCCTGCCAAAGGAGTTTCCCAATTCGACTGGCAATGGCACCTGTTATTTCCTGGAGGGCTTTCGCAACCCGGCGCTGGACAGCAGCCTGCCGCTGGACGAGCATATTAATGCAGCTATGAAGACCATATCCGAGGGCGGCGATGCCTAAGCCACTTAGAGAATCACTTGCTCAATAGCCACATATTAAACATAGTTCAATGCACCATGTAGTCTAACTTTGTTGCCCTCTTGCATAGCCTCTAACAACCAAAACAAAAAATAAACTTTCCGCCAACGAGTTTGCGTTCTAGCACAAAAGACACCTTTATTTTAGAGCTTAGGCCTTAGCTGCGGCCTCGGCCTGCTTGGCCTTGATGTAGGCCCTGACCCTTTCGCCGATCTTGCTGGCCATCAGGCACTTGTGTCCGCGGAATGCCCACACGTCCGCTGGGCTCTTCTCCTCGTTGCTGTCAATGCAGCTCTGTGCAATTTGCAGCGCCTCCTCCTCGGAGAGATCCATCTTGAACTGCTTGGCCAGACGATCCGCATGGTAGCCTTCGTGTGAGCAGAAGATGCCCAGCTTTGTGGCAGTGCATTGCAAATAACTGCGCACCTCCCTCTCGTCCGGGAACTCCAGCTGCTTCAGCTTGTTGATTTGATCGGCGCTCAGCGGATGCGCTTTGAGGCACTCAGCGCGAATCTCTTTAACTTGATCAGCCGTTTTGGAGGTCCATTCTTCCTCAGCATAGGTCTGTGTTTTAGTAATTATAGAAGAGGGGTAAGCTGCCATCGAAACTAATCTCACTTCTTACTGACCAATGTGCAGAGCGCCAGACAAACGATCAAATACTTGAACATGTTTAATACTTTCCCGTCGCAGCAAAATATTTGAACTGAATAGCCAACGGCCTGATTGCCTATATTTATAGCCGATTCCCCCTCGCAGCACATAGTCCAGCTTCCATGTTCGTCGGCTTGAAATGTGTCAAAAGTTCAGCGATAAGCAGCACAGCCAGACCGTAGCTACACATTTTTTCAACAACATTTGAAAAGATTTCAATATATGTATGTTTACTTATTTGCATTTCTAATTTGTTGATAAATTTATTTTAAAGTTTTAGAGAGATGGCTAAATATTTTAAAGAATTTTTCTTGAAGCTGTTCATATATCTTCTATATAAGTATGTTTTAAAGTTAAGTGGTTTATTCCAGCATGCTCTAGAGCCCTTTACAATCACAAATCCTGAACTGACCTCGCCCTTGCATGCTTATCAATCCCACACAGATGGTGTACTTATGTACATATGCATTTGTACATATTAAAAAACAAATACAGAATGCGGAACAGGTTGACTGAAAAAAAAGATAATAATTCAGTTTTGTCTTATATAAATCGGCATAATACGACATAATATTACGACTAACGTTGTAGTATTTCATTAAATTAAATGAAATCAAGGTTGCTATTTAACTTAAACTGATTTATTAAACTGATAAAGTTTTAAAATAAGTCAGTGAGTGACTTTTCGCAACTCAGATTTTAGTCCTAATAAATCGAGTGTTCAAATATCCCGCCCAGTAGCGCTTTAGTTCTGCATAAATCGAAATATTTTCTGTTGTAATCGTCAAAGCCTCGATTCACACCAAATGCCATTTCACTCGGCTGCTTCACATCTTTAGCTACGCATTTTCGACAGGAAATGCAAAAACTGACAATCGATAAATGATGTTAAGCAACAGCTGTGCTGTAATGGCTCTGTTATATTTTATTGCGACATGTATATTTAAAGCTAACTAGCAGTTCTTTAATTATTTTCGTCTCTCTAGTAGAATACATTTTAATGATGCATTTAATTTTTTGGAAAACTACAAACAAATAATTGCCGCCTTTCAAGCAACAAATCGGTGTACACTGTTAATAACATTTCATTAAATGCTCATATTTTTTGGGTGCCCACAGTTGTGTATGTAGCTGTTAGTGTTAGGTAGAAACTTAATAGACCCATAATAAGACATTTTCGACAGTAAAAAGGCCGAGGAGTCGCAAATTGTTGTCTCGCTGGCAATTCGCTAACCACTCCTTTAAAGCTAGCAATGTGAACAAATAAATGTTATTGCCGGTTTGCCAGTTGAGTCTGCGATATCGAACCGCAGCCTAAGAAAGCGCGCATCGATTTTTTATCTGTGCGAATGCGGATGCATCTTTTGTCTCCCACAGTTACAAATCCCACAAGAAAAACACCGTTTGCTGCTTTCAAGGAGAGAGTATAAAAAGCGTCCGGAAACATGTCAAAAACCGATCACGTTGCCCTGACGCTCTCCACATCGTCTATAACGGGCGTATCAGGCGGCGATGAAAGTCACCTTTCCCGCAGGAGCTTGCGTCGGGTGAGCTGAATGAAACCTTTCTACGAATATTATACTCTGTTCCAAAAACGAGCATGTGTTTAATAAATACTATTAAATTCGAGTGCTATATATTAGCATTTTTATGATGATTACCGTTTAGTCAAGCGTAAAGCGTACGTGTCTCATGCTAATTTGTGTTTTCTTTGAATTTAATGCAGACATGGAATCAACTGCCCCGTTGTCAACGTAATCTTATTATAATGGGCATCACGGCATTTTTCTTTACGGCGCTGCTCTTTTTGCCCGGCGATCAGCTGATCAGCATCAAGAATGTAAACCTGAAGCCAGGCGTGGCGCCATTTCATATGCGACGCGAGAATACGCTACAAAATCCGCATCACCATCCCAATCTCGACAAGGAGAACGAGCTGCCCAATGATATATCGGCAGCTGTAGCATCTCCCATGACAGATAACCACCTGGATAAAATGAAGCCGGCGCACGATAAGGTTGAGTAGCAAGCCCAATATCAACAAGGCAATTAATTTTTTAAGTACCTTTGGGTAGACCTGATAAATAGGCTTCAAAAGCCACTTATCAGTTAATGAATGTATGTGTTTTCATTCAGAAACATGTTAGGGGCGCGACCCACTTAAAGTTTCATTAAAGCGACTGATAACAAAGGCAACCAATACAGTTTTACGATTATGTGTTTTGATTTGTTGACTCCTGATATTTGATAAATATTGTATTGATTGTATTGCAGTTGGATGGCAATTTGGCCTACGTCGACGCCAATTCTGAGGAAAACGTAGTTAAGCTTCCGGAAACGTTGGCCGCTGTCAATGATAACAATAATGGAGTAATCGATATAGTCAACAATGTGGAGCAGCCCTTTGAACAGCAGTCTGCATTGCCCATTAACGACCCGATGAACATTCGTGCAGAGCTGGACGAGGCTATTCGGCAACCCTCCAAATTGGCCGATGTTAGCATTGAGTTGCATCTGCAGAAGATTGAATCCCAGCTGGCGAAGGCGCACCATTTCCATGGCGCCACAAATGAGCGCCAGACTGCAGTCGTGGCAGCCTTTAAGCACTCCTGGGACGGTTACAAGAAGTACGCCTGGGGTCATGACAACCTTAAGCCGGTTTCTCAAAGCTCACACGAATGGTTCGGTCTGGGGCTCTCAATTGTTGATTCTCTGGACACTATGTACATCATGGGCTTGGAAGATGGTAAATATGAGGTGTATATGTTGTTGAACTTTTAATGATATACTTAATGCTTTTGCAGAATTCAATGAAGCACGCGATTGGGTCAAAAATTCTCTACACTTTCACACAAATCGCGATGTGAATCTCTTCGAGGTGACAATACGTGTTCTGGGTGGACTGCTGTCTGCATACCACTTGAGCGGCGACAGGATGTTTTTGGTCAAAGCGTCAGAGCTGGGCAACCGTTTGTTGCCCAGTTTTCTCTCACCATCGGGCATACCCTATTCGGATGTGAATCTGGGCGAGAGATCAGCACATTCACCAAAATGGTCTCCGGATAGTTCAACCAGCGAAGTAACGACCATACAGTTGGAATTTCGTGATCTCAGCCGCTCTACAAATGTTCCTATATTTGAGCGCGTAAGTTCGATGAAGATATTTGGCTAAAGTTGTGTCTATTTATGGCAATTTTATCTACATTTTAGGTGGTAAACGTCGTAAACGATAAAATACATGCGCTAGAAAAAAGCAATGGCCTCGTGCCAATTTTTATCAATGCCAATACGGGCACCTTTAGGAACTATGCGACCATCTCACTGGGTGCTCGTGGCGATTCGTATTATGAGTACTTACTTAAGCAATGGCTGCAAACAGGTCGCAAGGATAACGACAAGTGAGTAATCAACAATATATTATATCGCATCGATTCTTAACCCTCCACGTTCACAGTCTAATACTGGATTACATGCAAGCAATCGATGGCGTCCTCACGCAACTGATGCGACGAACGCCACGCGAACATTGGGTCTACATTGGCGAGCTGATAAATGGTCGCGATTTTAAGCCTAAAATGGATCATTTGACATGCTATTTGCCTGGCACACTGCTGCTGGGCCATCAAAATGGAATGCCTGACTCTCATTTACTGCTCGCCAGAGATTTGCTGGACACCTGTTATCAGACGTACATAAGACAGCCGACTCAATTAGCGGCTGAGATTTCGTACTTTGCGTTGACCGATAAGGACGAAAATGATATTTATGTGAAGCCAAATGACGCTCACAATTTGCTGCGTCCCGAGTTTATTGAGAGTCTGTACTACTTCTACGCACTTACCGGCAATCGCACTTATCAGGATATGGGATGGAACATTTTCCAGGCGTTCGAGAAGCATTCAAAGGTAGCTGCCGGCTACACATCCTTGGGCAATGTGAAAAACACGTTAAACACACGAATGCGCGATCTCATGGAAAGCTTCTGGATGAGCGAAACTTTAAAATACTTCTATTTGCTATTTAGTGACAACCGCAAGGAGATCGACCTGGACAAATGGGTGTTCAATTCCGAGGGTCATCCGCTGCCCGTATATCAGCACTAATTGTAAATACGCGACCGCATTGCTTCATCAATACCAACTAAGACAGTCCATAAGGATAATTGAAACCCAGGAAATGTGCAAATTTGGCATTAACCTCTTAGTTGTAGCGTAGCGCAAATGCCAAATACTATGCCAAGCTTAGGATGCAAAGATATATTAGTGCACTTGGCGAAAAGATAAAGATAATCAAGAAACATGCGATATGAAAGCATGTCAATGATTTGTATGATATTCGTACTCAGTTAGCGCATTATTATTATTATTATTTATTTATTCACCCATCGCAAGCACCGAAAACAAGTTTCACTCAAACTGCCGAAATGTTAATAATTTAGAAGTATAAAAAATATAAATAGCAAGTAGTAATAATATATAACTGGTAGGTACTTAGTACATGTGTATGTAATTTTTCAATATGTAAAAACCAGCACACATTGTTTAGTAAAATAAACAATATTTAGGCCGGTTTTTAATTAAATAAATAAAAATTATTTGATAAAATTAATAACACAAAACGAATTAATGCTCAATACACATTTGTTCATATGCATATAATTTTCCAGCTGAAACATCACACAAATCTGAAAGTTTCCTTTGTGCAAGGGCAATAAATAAAAGACGCTAATTTAAAATTGTCTGAATTTTGTTTATTCTTATGAATATGTATTTTTCAATTTTTTTTTTGCGTACGATTTGCACTGCACCCAAGAACATGCATTAATTTTGATTGCATTTTTGTGGGTTTTTGTTTTTATTTTTTAAAGTTTCGTTTCGGTTTGAATTCGGGTTCTTGTTATTTGTTGCGTTTGTTTTTTGTTTTCTGTAATACGATTATGTACTTAATGTTTATGACGACTATGAATGGATGGGCTTAATAAACTATGAAATATTAAACTTGCTTGATTTCTCTTTTAAGGTGATGCTGTAATTAAAACTCACAATGTTGCATTAAAAATCTTTGCTTTGTTTTTTGTTGTTTTTTTTTTGTTTTAGTTTTGTTTTTCATTAAATTACATTTAGACACATTTAGCTGAACAATTTAAATTACGATATTGGGATTTGTTGTTCTCTTTGTTGTTTTTCTTCTTCTTATTTTGGTTTATAAGGAGAGAGGTTCTGTTGAAGCCGATTTGGAATAACCGCTTAGTTTAGAATATAAATTGAAACAATGCGTAGTTATAAATAATATATTTTAATCAATAGTTAATTGAATTGGGCTCCTAGCGAGTGATAAGTTCTGTTTGCATTTGTTTCCATCGGCAGCTATATTATATTATCGAATGCAATTTTCTCCTTGACTAACTTAATTATTAGCTATTACATATAAGTTTTTACACAAGTGTTTCATTATTTGTCTTTGTATAACAACTAGAAAGTGTTGCGTGCGCATCTGTTTCACAAATCCATACATAGAATGGGAGATGAGTAAGTCGGGATTTAAACCAATTAAACTCGATATAGTAATACATACACAATTGAATGGTACCGGTACCATCCTGAAGTTCACTTACAATCTACGCGTTGTACGATACTGGGGTCGTACTTTAGTCACATCGCATACAAAATTGTAGTATGTTTTGTAGTAGTTTGTTTTGTTTTTTTTTTTTGTTTTATTTTTGTTGTGGTGGTATTTAAAGTAGTAGTAGTATTTATTGTAATTGGTATGGTATTAATACGTGTCATGCACAACTTATTATTCAAGTCAAACATTTTTGTTGTTGTTGTTTGTGTGGTGTGAGTCTTATGCGCGGCTTCCTAACATTTACAATATTTGGATTAAGTTCGTAGTTGTTTTTTGTTGTTGCTTACGGAATATGGATTCTATTTAATCTGTTTTAAGTTGCGTTTACAAGCTAATCAGACATCGATATTTAAAACGTGGCACAAATCACAAATCAGATTTGTGGCAAGATCAAGATCAAGATACAATGATACGATTCGTTTTCGTTTTTTGTTTTGTATATTGTATATTATACAACTATGTATTTATAAGTATATCATAATTTATAAATGTTTTAAACTAAATTTGCTAAAATTGTGATTTTTGTTTTCCTTTGAACTGCTTTTGGTTTGCTTCGTCGTTTGTCGTTTTGTCATTTCTCAAGAGTCGTTTAACGCTTCCAACTCCCTACAAATTTTAATTTTTTCTTTCTTTGTTTAATTTTCTTTGTTTTTTTTTTTTTGTTTTTTTTGCTGATGTCAGCCGTTGTCAAAGCCAAATTGGAACTTGAACTACAGCTTTCTAATTAAAATTGAGCACATTGGTTATTCGAATTATATATGCATGCGTATATTTTCTTTGTTACCTCAAAAGCAGACAGACGTTAAGCGTTTTTTAAATAATAATAATGTTTAAAATTGCTTATATTGAATTTATAAAATTATTTTATTTTATTTTACGTATTTTTGCATGCTTTGTTACACATTTGTACACTAAGAGCAAATCCTTTAGTTTGTATTAAAAACTGAAATTATTGAAACTGTCGCATGCTTTACATTAATATATATATACAAATTCTTAATAATAAATAATTTAATATTTATATATATTTTTTTCTTTTGTATATATATATATATATATTTGTAATGTATATCGATTTTTTTGTGGTTGAATTTCTTTGTTCTCATTTCAACAAAATTGGCAACATTGTTACAATTGTTTTTAGCATAAATCTAATTACGAATTTCGAATGCTTTTGTCTGGATCGTTCCTTCCAACTTACTTAATTGCGAATTATACAACCAATCAACTTTTCAGTTTTCTGTTAATATGTATTAAAATCTTTTCACAAAATGTGCTACGATTGACCTGACATTGAAATATTTGTTTTTAAACCATATTTCTTAAACTTGGTGTGGATACTGTCGAAACCGAAATTATTGCTCGCTTTTTAGAGATTCCTCTCCAAGCAAATTGGTGTAATGGATCGGACGACTTTAATATTAAGTTGGAATAGAAAAAATTTGTTTATTAGATCTGCAAGGGTATTTAATCTTTGGCACGCCAAAGCAATTTGTGAATTTTTTGTTTAGGTTTCTTTGCTTGGTTTACGTTTCTGTTCGCTCGTTCCTAGTTAAGATATAATTTTAATAAATTGTCTAGGCATTTTTCACTTATTTATTGTTGCTACATAATTTGTATTACATTAGAATTCATTCAGCGTACTTCTCTAAGAAGCATTTTATGCTATTCGTCGTTTGTATTCAATTCTCTGCGTTAATTGCTTCATTATTGACTTTTAAGGACTTGCTGTCCCTTAATAATGCTTCCGATTGGATGACTATTAATTTATACAAATAATTACCAGGCTGCTAAATCGCTTTTTTTTTCATTCTTTAGTTTTAAAATATTGTACAAACACATTGGACTAAAACGAAAACAAGAATTAAAACAATTTACGCTACGATTTTAACTTAAATCTAAAATGTAGAAATAATTGTACAGAGCAGGCGACTGTTGCCGTAAACATTCAGCACAGTGGGCTACAACTAAAGAGAACTAATAACATGCAGGAAGGGTTTCACTGTACAATCAATGTGTTATTGCATTGGGCAGCTGTTCACAAGGTGGTCGCGTTAAATTCCAGTATCAGACTGTTGGCAACTGTTGCCGTTGCCGCCGGCGGCAGCTCGGATGCTAAGGCCTGTGTCGCTCCAGCTGCCGTTGTTGCTGCTGTTGCTTGCAGCCCAAGTCAAGAGGTCATAATTGACTTGACGGCATCATCCAGGCCAGCGGCCACACAGCTAAAGTCATTTAGCTGTGAATGATGCGTAGGCTGTGACTGTGTCATTCCGTGATGGTGTTGGGCATGATGCTGCATATGTTGCTGACCCATGTGACTCTGCAGCAGTTGTTGCTGCTGCTGCTGTTGTTGTTGTTGCTGCTGCTGCTGCTGTTGCTGCTGATGATGATGATGGTGATGATGATCTAGCAATAGATTGCCGGTGGCATCGGCAACAGCGTTCACACCCGCACTAGCACCGCCACTGATCAGACAATCGCCCATGTCCTCGCCCAGCTGGCGGCGTCTGCTGTTCGCCTGCTCCTGCTGGCAGCTGGGCAAATTAGCCGCCTGCCGCTGATCGTCCAGTATGCTATCGCCCAAAAAGGAGCCCAGCGAGAACTGCAGCGAATCGCCGCTATTCTGCAGATTCAATATGCTGTCTATCGCACTGGCCACATGCCGGCTTATGTCGTCGTCATACTCGCCCGCCACCACGGAAGCGGCGCCCATGTGGTTCACGTGCAGCTGTGTCTGCGGCGGCTGCTGCAGCTGCTGCAGCTGCTGTTGCATGTTGTGCTGGTAATGCGGGAGCTGCTGCTGTTGTTGCTGTTGCTGCTGTTGCTGCTGTGGCTCCAACATATTTGCGAAAGCCTGATGATTGACAAAGCTGTGTTGCTGTTGCTGCTGTTGTTGGTGCTGCTGCTGCTGCTGTTGTTGTTGCTGCTGCTGCTGCTGCTGTTGCTCCATCAGTAACTGTGAGAAGGCAGCGGGACCATTGGTGGTGACGCCATCAACGCCCATGCCATCGTGTAGTGCGAGCATGTCCGCATCCAACATTCCGTGCTGCGGCACCTGCACATGCTGCTGCGAGGACATGGGCGATGATGACGTGGACGAAGCCGTGCACAGTCGCTTGCTGCTGTTCTCATCCTCCAGGTCGCTGCTGGAGCCCATCAATTGGCCATTCCAATGTCGCTTGCGCGACTCCCCATTCACCAGCATATTGTGCGTTTGGCCATCCACTGTGCTGGTGTTGCTGGACATGTAGTCACTGTAATGGGCCTCCATGCTTTGCATCCAGCTCGGATTGTTGTTGCAGTTGAGCTCGATGTGATGCTGTTGCTGTTGCGCCTGCTGCTGTGGCTGCTGTTGTTGCTGCTGCTGGTGTGCGTACGACTGCTGCTGCTGCTGCTGTTGCTGCTCACTGCTGTAGTCGGCAGTGAAGCCCGCATCCGGCGCCCAAATGTTTAGTTTGCTCTTGTGATTGACAGCCGGCGATTTCGAATCGCCGAAAATCTCATCCAGATTGGATTCAATGTCGTGTGCATCGTCGCTGCTGTTCTTCACATCCAGATGCACGGGCGACTCGCCAAACATGGCCTCGAGGCGTGTCTCCACCGACTTCTGCACATCCGAGTCGCTGTTGAAGAACTCACTGATGGCCGGATGATGGTTCGGCGGCTGTTCAGCTTGAATGGCCAGCGGTTGCTGGCGCTGCTGGCTGCAGGAGCTGCCGATGGGCAGGTTGTTGTTGCCAGCACTGCTGCTGTTGCCGCCAACATCGCCGGCACAACTGCTGTTGCTGCTGCTACTGCTGTTGCTGCTGCTATTGCTGTTGCTCTGATTGCTCTTGTCAATGCAGCCATTGGGAAATAGATCGGACAGATGATTGCCATTGTTCAGCAGGCCACCGGCATTGTTGTCATAGAGATGCTGTTGTGAGAGGTGTTGCTGATGCGTTGCATGTAGCAGCGGTGCATGTTGTGGCTGTTGCTGTGACTGCTGGGTCTGCAGCGCCTCATTATTTATTAGATTTAACTCTTTTTGCAGGCAATACCAGCCATCCTCGTTATCTTCATGAGCAATATTATTGCTTTTGATATGATGTTGCTGTTGTGGTTGCTGCTGCTCTTGCTGTGAATGTTGTTGTTGCTGCTGCTGCTGTTCTTGCAAGACATTGCCCGCATAACAGTTCTCAGCGCTCTTTACGTTTGCCGGCTGCATCTTCTGCTCCACCTTTTTCATGATAAAACTGGGTGTTAGCTCCGACTCGATATCAAAGTTATCGTAGTCCTTTTTGATATACTCCGCGTTATCCTTGGTGCTGTTGTTTACCTGCTCCTGTTTGACAGAATCTTCTATGGAGATATTATTATTGCCACTAGCCTCGGACTGGCCCAGCCACTCGCCATTCTCCTCCCGTTTAACCTGCTGTTGCTGGTGTTGTTGTTGCTGCTGCTGCTGCAGCTGCGGTTTACTGTATGCCTTGTTCACATCCGCACTATTCTTGAGCAGATCAAACTTATCCACAACTGCTGATGCTGCTGCTGGCTGCGCTGATGTTTCCGTAGCTCTGTCCAGCGGCTCCATTTTAATTTCTTCCTTTATTTTGCTGTCCATTGCCGTTTCCAGTTCCGCATGCGCTTCAGAATTTTGCTCCTCCTTGAGCAACTGTTGCTGTTTCTCCAGCATCTCCTTCTCTGCGATGCGTATGTCACTGATCTCGCCCTTGAGATCGTCTATCATCAACTGCTGCACTTGCAGCAGCTCAGAGGTGCGATGCTGCAACTGCAATAATTAATAAAAAACAAAAGTTATTTAAATTTTATTCTTGAATTTCTCACTTGCAATTGCTTACCGTTGACTCATGCAATAGAATCTCCTGGAACTTGCCATTCAGCTGCCGGAATTTATCGCGAAAGCTGAGCGCCGTTGCCTCAAATTCCTCATCCTCATCGGAGTTCAGCTCCACATTGTTCTCATGCATGCAATGATATCTGCGAACAGGTTAAGAGTTGGTTCAGCTGCATCAACTTGGATGCTACTTAAGCTGCAACTTACCTGATCAGGCGTTTGACCGCCTCCTCCTTGGTGCGAAATGGCTTCACGTAGTCCGGATTCTGGCAGCTCTCCTGATCGACCTCCAGTTGGCGAACGAACCTGCGAAGGAAATTTCTATTAATTGATAGTCCAAAACGGTCTAAATCGTGTGTATTCAAATTGGCCTCATTTCTTTAAAATCGGCATTTTTCAACCAACTACTCACAAGGAGAGGCGTGCTATTTTTGGTTTAGGTGTGGGCAGCAGCTCCTCTGGCTTGGGCACGGGCAGAGCTGGCAAAAATACGGGCAGCGTTGGCGCAATTAGATTGCTCAATGCAGGCGCTGCTGCCGTTGTTGGTTGTGCCAACGGCAGCAGTTGCTGTTGATGTTGTTGTTGGTGCTGCTGTAGTTGTAATTGCTGTTGCTGCAATTGCTGTTGTTGCGGTTGCTGCAGCTGCTGCGGTTGCAGCGGTGGTATGGCCAACATGCTGCCTATTTGTATGCTGTTGCTGCTGCTGCTGCTATTGCTGTTGCTGTTGTTGTTGTTGTTGGTATTGTTGTGGCTGCTACTGCTGCAGTTGTTGCTGTTGCTGCTGCTGCTGCTGCTGCTATTGGATAGCAAATTTGTTGAGCTGGCAAAGATGAGCGGCGGTGGTCCATTCTTAATGCAGGCAGGGGGCTGCTGCTGTTGCTGTTGTTGCTGTTGCAGCGGCACACTCAATATATTCGTTTTTGGTTGCAACATATTGACCGAGGCAGCTGTTTGTTGTTGCTGTTGTTGTTGTTGCTGCTGCTGCAGTTGCTGTTGTTGTTGTTGCTGCTGGTTGATCGCATTGTTTTTGGTGCGACAGGGCGACTCCTTGAGCTTGGCTGGCGGCATTTGTTGCTGTTGTTGCACGTTGCAAATAGTTGCCGCTTGCTGCTGTTGCTGCTTCTGTTGCGCCAACTTTTGCTTATTGGCCAGCTGCTGCTGCTGCTGATGCTGCATGGGATAAATGTGTATGCGTTGAGCAACATTGAGTTGCTGTTGCTGCTGTGCATTGATCGCTGCTGCTGCTGTTGCTGTTGTTGTTGTGCTGGTGGTGGAATGATTGTTTGGCTGCACCACATTTGCTAGAATAACACCACCAGCTGTTGCTTTCAGTGTTTCCGCGGACTGTGTCGCTTGTTGTTGCTGCGGCTGCTGCTGCTGTTGCTGTTGCACTTGCTGGAACTGCTGCGGCATCAGGCTAAAACTGCCATTCGCATTGGGCGTCGGCACCATGCCCTCCGGCGTGGGCACCTCCTTGCCCGACGCCAAAATCCGATGCTGCTCGGCGAACAAACGCTGCAGCGCCAAATTGATCTCCGCATCCGACATGGGCTTGTTGTACATGGCAATTGCATTGGGATCAACGTCCGGCGAGATGGGCAGCGTGGGCACAAACGACTTGTTCTGCAGCTTTATGGTGAGGAACTGTATCTGCATTTGCACCGTGCGGAACACCTGCTGCATTTGCGGCGTCAATTGAATTGTTTGCACGCGCGAAATTGTGTTTTGCTGCGGCTGTTGTTGTGCTGCACCTTGCTGTTGTTGTTGCACTTGTTGCTTTGGCTGTTGTAGCTGGGCGGGCATTTGCAATTGTGTGACAACAGGCGCTGATGTTGCACCAACACTGTTATTGCTGTTGTTGATGTTGATGTTGCTGCTGCTGCTGGTGACCACAGCACTGGGCGTTGATGTTGTTGCTGTTAAGCTAAAGCTGCCACGTTGCTGCTGCTGCTGTTGCAGCTGCTGTTGCTGTTGCTGCACAGTTGGTGCTGTCGCTGTCGGCTGCTGTTGCTGGAGCTGCTGCTGTTGTTGCATGGGCGCCGTCACGCCCACCAGCTTTGTGCCGCTTGTCGTCTGGAAGGGCTGGATGCTGTTGCTCATTATGGTGGTTGTTGTTGTTGTGGTTGTTTGGCTGCCGCTGGAGCTGACGACAACAATCATCTGCTTGCCGCTGGCCACGTTCGGCTGCACAATCTGCACGGGATTGTTGTTGGGCTTCTGCGAGAGCGGATCCAGCTTGGGCATCGGCTTCACCACACTGGCATTTTTCAGGCTCGCCATCTCGGCGGCGGTGGGCGTGGTCTTGGGCTTGCGCACCGGCTTCTTTTTGGCCACGGCGCCGGTGCTGCTCGCTGTCGTTGTCGTTGTTGTTGTGCTCGCCGCCTTGGCCGGCTCCAGTTTGGCCTTGCTCTGATCTATGATGGGCGCCACATTGGCCACCTGTTTGGTGACCGTCGTGGTGTTTGTTGTGGTGTTGCTGCTGGTTGTCAATGTTGTTGTTGTTGTCGTGCTAATCGGCAGACCCAGGCTGAGACCATGCCCATTACTGACAGGCTGAATGGGATGCACAATTTGCTGTTGCGGTGGCTGCGGTCGCAATGGAATGGGCAATGTTGCTGTCGTTGTCACTAGCTGCTGTTGCTGTTGCTGCTGCTGCTGTTGCTGCTGCTGCTGCTGCTGCTGTTGTTGTGTGGGCGGCAGCGGGTTGACATCGTTGAAGTGCAACTGGCCAAGCTGCAGGCACTGCGCCAACTGTTGCGCATTGATGCCTGCGGGCGCAATCAGCAACCGCTCCGTGGGTCCAATCGAAGCCGCCGTTTGCCCAGCGCTGATTGCCGTTATCTGATTGGAGACGCTGTTCAGGCAGAACAACTGTTGCGTGCTGGGATCAATGGGCGGCAGTGCCACATATCGTTGCGCATTGCTAACCGCCTGCTGCTGCTGCTGTTGTTGTTGCTGTTGCTGCTGCTGCGGTTGCTGCTGTGTTGGCGGCTGTTGTAGTTGCTGCTGCTGTTGCACAAGCAATTGTGATGTTGGCGCTGTGCTTGCTGACAATTGTGGAAAGGTTAAAGTTTCGTTTGGTTTAGCGGGTATGATCGGTGGTTTAATTGCAGTGGTGGTGTTGGTGGTAATGTTGTTGCTGCTGTTGCTCAACAGATTGCTGGCGGAAAGCTTCCTGTTGTTGGCAGCTGAAAGAAGATAATATAACAGATTTAACAAATGAAATTTGAAATTCAAATTCTTCAATTACCTTTAGCTTCGCTCTTTGCTGATGTTGTTGTTGCCTTAGGCAGTTGCTGAGCTGTTGTTGTTGTTGTTGTGGCCACTGTTGCTGGCAACAGCGGCTGCTGCAACAGCAACTGCTGCTGCTGCGGATGCTGTTGTTGTTGTGCTTGTTGCGGTGGTGGTGGCGGCGGTGTTGGTGCTGGCGGTTTGTTGGTGTTCTCCACGCGCGTCGGCTCATTGATGATGGTCACATTGGGCAGCGCCCCCTTCAGCAATGCCTGCAGAATCAGCTGCGACTGATGATCCTGCGGCGTGTTGGGATCGTGACGCAGGATCAGACGTTCGCAGTGCTCGGATACGGCCAGCGTTAGGCTCCCCGTCAGCTGTGGCACGAGCGCCGCTGCGGAGGCCGGCGAACCCACCGAAATGGACACGTTGCCCGGCATGCCCGTTAGCTGGGGCGGCAATATGGTGGCGCCACCTGCCGTTGTCACAGCTTGCATTGGAGCCGCTGTTGGCGGCGGCGTCGCCTGCGGTATGGCCACCAGTTGCATCTGGCGGCCATCGCTGGACAGCTTTATGGTTGTCGTATCTGCTGCTGCTGCTGTTGTTGTTGTTGTTGCCGCTGGCGTCGGCTGGAAAACGAGCTGTGTTGTTGATGATGTTGCTGTTGATGATGTTGCTGCCGTTGCTGCTGATGATGGTGGTGGCACAGCACCACCCATGACGGTGGCACCAGGCGGCAGTATCGGCATTATCTGAATCTTGTTCTCCACGGCGCTGCTGATGGGCAGCGCCGACTGATGATGATTCTGCACCTGCGATATTTGTATGTTGCCAATCTGGCTGGGCACCGTTGTTGGCGTGTTGCCGCCGTTGCTGGCTAGTCCCAGGCCGTGTGTCAGCAATATGCTGCTGCTGCTGCTGCTACTGCTGCTGCTGCTGCTGCTGACGGGCGTTGTCAGTGTGATGGTGTTGATGCTGCTGCTGATGCTGCTGTTGCAGCTGCTGATGGTGGTGGTTGTGCTGCTGCCGCCTGCACTATGTTGCACTATGTTGCTGCTGCTGCTGCTGCTGCTGCTGCAGTTGATGATTCCGTTGCCATTGCTGATGCTGCTGAGGTTATCCTGTTTTTTGGTGTTACGCCGCACGGCGGGTTTGCGACGGGGCTTAACCGCTGCTGTGGTTGCTGCTGTCGTTGTTGTTGCCGCTGCTGTAGCTGAGGGCGTTGCCGTGGGCGTGGTCATCGTTATGCTTGCCGCAATGGGCGCCGGCTGCAGCGTGACACTGCCAATGGTTTGGGCCTGTGTGCCCAGACTGAAGCTAATCGTGGGCGCCGGCGTCGTCGTCTGAATGCTGCTGCAGATTTTGGCGCCAGCGGCTGCTGCAGCCGCTGCAGCGGCTGCCTGCTGTGCGAGATGCTGCTGCGCCTGCCGCTGTATCTCCTCGGCGGTGGGCAGGCGCGGCGTCGATAGCGTATACGGTGGTACTGTTGCTCCAGCGGCAACGGCGGCTGCCGCCGCGGCATCGCTTGGATCGATCTTGATGAGGATATTTGGTATTTCGGTGGCTTCGTTAACCGGCGCTGGTGCCGGTATGGTCAGCGTGAAGGGCAGTCCATCGCTGCCGTTTTGGCTCGGTATGGAGATCATGATATCATTGGAGCTGGGCGCAGTCGTTCCCGTTGCCGTTGCCGTCGAACTGCCAGCAACTGTTGCCACTCCGTTGCTTAAGGGCGGCGGCGGTGGCTGCAATTGTGCTTGCGGCAATGTTTCCTCAACATGATGGTGATGATGATGTTGGTGTTGCTGCTGGTGGTTGTTGTTGCTGCTGTTGTTGTGGTTGCTGCTGCTGCTGCTGTTGTTGTTGTTGCTGCTGCTGCCACTGTGGTTGCTGTTATTAATTGTTGCTGCTGCTGCTGGCGCCGAACTTGT
The DNA here is from genome assembly GCA_004143825.1 of Drosophila micromelanica. Classification (NCBI taxonomy): domain Eukaryota; kingdom Metazoa; phylum Arthropoda; class Insecta; order Diptera; family Drosophilidae; genus Drosophila; species Drosophila micromelanica. The sequence goes on from SCDY01000627.1 coordinate 31,953, forward strand.
GACCGCATCCATGCCGTAGTCGTCGTCATCGTCGTCGTCCTCCGTGATGCCGCAGAACTTCATCACATCGCCGAGATCTAGTTTGCCGTTGCTGGCCCGTTGAATGTGCGTGGGAGGCGGCGATGGCGACTTCAGTCGCGCCGCCTGCGGCGTGGGCATGCGTGCTAGCGTCGGCGCTGGCGTCGCCGTTGTGGCCGCGGGCGTGGACGTGGGTGTGCCTGTGGCTGTGGGCGTGGCAGGTATGGCAATCTTTTGGGTCGTTGTCGTTGTCGCCATCGCTGCTGGCGGCTTCTTTTTGCGCGCCCGCGGCTTCTTCTTGGGCTCCGCGGTCTGTTGCTGCTGCTGCTGGTGTTGCTGCGCCTGCTGCGCTTGCTGCACCTGCGTCTGTGTCTGCTGCAGCTGCTGCTGCAGCTGCTGGATCTGCGCCTGCTGCTGCTGTTGCTGCTGATGCTGCAGCTGTATGGTGGCCATGGCCGCCTGCTGTTGCGCCGTCGGCTGACGCATTGGCTCCGGCGTAACGGCCAGCGGCACATGCGCTGGCGAGGATTGGGTAAACAGCTCCGCGGAATTGTTGCCATTGCCGCCGCTCGTCGTCGTTGTTGTCGTCGTTGACTGCTGCGGCGGCTGCGGCGTCTGAAACGCGGTGGCAATCTGCTGCAGGTGGGCGCCATTCAGCTGATTCAGATTGATGGTGGCGCCGCCCAGGGTCTGCTGCAGCTGGGATATGGCCGCCAGCCCGTTGGGCATTTGGATCTGGGCAATGCCATTGCCGGCCGCCGCAGCAGCCAGCTGTAGGTTCTGCAGCTGTGCCGCAACGCTCTGGCCCAGCAGCTGGGTGTTGATGGTGGCCGTTGTCGTAAACGGCTGAGATCGTGGCGTTTGTGCGGCCAGCGCCGCATGGAGGCCGCTTAGCTGTGTGCCGGTTTTGATGGCGCTTTGGAATTGGCCGGCGGCAGCCGTCTGCTGGATGAGGTTACCCTGCGAGGACACTATGAATGTGGGCGTGGCAGCGGCCAGTTGCATGGTGGCACCATTGGTGCCCACAATGCGCAACAGTTGCTGCTGTGCCGGCTGCTGCAGTTGCGCCTGTCCGCGAGGATTCTGTATAACCAGAGAGGGCGTTGCCGTCAGCTGCGGCGTGGGCGGTCGCAGTATGAGCTGCACACCCTGCGGATTCTGCTGCACCAGCACGGGCATCTGATTCAACAGCAATTGCTGCGGCTGTGCTGCTGTTGCAGGCAGCAAAATCTGCTGCTGCTGCTGCTGTTGTTGTTGCTGACTGTTGGCATTGCCGGTGGCACTGAGCTGTGCCTGTTGCGGCTGCGGCGACTGCGAGATCTGTGGCAATTGTGCATTGCTGTTGCCGATATTTTTGCTCTTGGCCAGCAGCTGCTGCACCGGCTGGGAAGATAGTTCCTGCTGTGGCTTGGGCAGAATCTGCTGGGGCGCCTTGCTCGCCTTTGTGCTGGCAGTGGACAACGCAATGCCTGCATTGCTGGTAAAACGTTGATGTTGTTGCTGCTGCTGCTGTTGTTGTTGTTGCTGCTGCTGTTGATGCTGCTGCTGCTGGTGTTGTTGTTGCTGCTGCTGCTGTTGTTGTTGTTGTTGTTGTTGTTGTTGTTGTTGTTGTTGTTGCTGTTGCAGATGCTGCTGCTGCAGCGTTGGCTGCTGCGCGGTGGCTATGATCTGACCCTGCGGCCCCTGAATAAACTGAAACACTTGCTGCGGTGCCTGCTGCTGCTGCGGCCCGCTGGTGATGGTAAATTGCTGTGGCAGCATCTGTACGGTCTGCGGCTGCGGCGTTGGCGGCTTTATGGCCGCAGCAGCAATCGCGTTACTGGGGCTGGGTATGGGACTGTCCGCTATCAGTGGACTGCTGCTCTGATATTGCTGAAACTGCGCCTGCTGCTGATGCTGCTGCTGCTGTTGTTGATGTTGTTGCTGCTGTTGCTGTTGGCTTAGCACGGATGCGGCGCCCTTTTTCGCTTGACCTTTTGGGCTACTAGCCACATTTGCTGTCGCAAACGAAATGGGCGTGCTGATTGCCGTTGCGTTCGGTTGCCCATAGCCGCCGGCTACTGTCGAGCAGATCGATGTGGGCGCCGCTGCACTGGTGCTGAAGATTTGCTGCTGCAATTGCTGCTGCTGCTGCTGATGTTGCAGTTGCTGTTGCTGCTGCTGATGCTGTAGTTGTTGTTGCTGCTGCAGTTGCTGCTGTTGTTGTTGCTGCTGCTGCCCAGTCCGCTTGTTGCCCTTCTGCAAAGCAGAACAGAATAATTTAAAAAATTATATTTAAAAAGTTCTTAACTTGAGGTAGTTAGACCAATAACTAAAATATTTACAAAAAAAATAGATATACAACTTTTGATTTTAAAGGTAAGTTCTTAACCCTGAGCATTAAAAAAATTCCTGATCCTTTATATACTGTAAGCTCACAGTAAAAGAAGGATCAACTGTTTCATTAACTTCTATAATCGATTGTAATATTTGTTAAAACTTTCGAATCTAATAATAAGTTAAGGTAAATTTATTGTTTAACAAATGTATTCAATATAGAAATCTTGCATTAAAAGCAAAGATTGCATCACATTTGTTAAAGCAATGTAAATTCGTATTTCATTATCAGTGCTCCAATTTGATAGGGATCTTATCTAATCAGGTGCAGCAACTCAATATACTTACCTTGTTCAGTTGTATATTGTTGGAGCCGACAAGCGTAGCGTTCAGCTCAGTGCCGATTGCATTGTTGTGACCACTGGCAGCGGCAGCGGCGGCGGCGGCGGCTATAAGACCGCCAGCTGTCACGCCAATGACCGTCGTGGCAGCGGCCGGTGACTGTGAGGGACTCGGCTGAAAGACAACGGTGCCGGCATTGGGACTGCCATTTGTGAACTGATGTATGGATTGTCGCCTGCCAGGCGTCGCCGCCTTGCGCTCCTGCAAAAAGGACACAAATAATTATTCGCATGCATGCCTTTATAGATAATATAGACAATAGTGAATTGTGTTTAGACTTACGTGTTCCTGTTGATTGCTGTTGGCGTTCAATGCGTTGCCACCGGCTACGAGCACCACATCCTGTGGGAACGGCGATAGCGATGGTGATGGTTGCAGGCGTGGACTAGCTGAGATCGATGGTGATGGACTGGGCGTCAGAAACGGACCCGGAGGAGACAATATTCCTGTAAATGGCAAAAAAGCAATTAAGAATTAATATTCATCAAACACATGTGTGCATTCTAAAGTATGAGGAAGAAGTGCACCTATTCATTGTATTTTATTGGGCCACCATTGACCCACTAATGTCAGGGTCCAGGCGTGTTTATTGGCCAACTGAGTATCGGGTAACCGACGGGGGCGCGAGTTGTCTGTTCATAATGAACAGAAAGCCAAGGCAGAAACATCGGCAATCATTTGGGGGCCAGCAATCTTGTACGTGACCAGAGCGCAACTGAATCCATGAGATACACACAAAGACACACAGCAAACGAGCAACAGAGTATCTTACAGATACACACGGTCAGGCGCACACAAACACACATTTACTTGTATAAGTGGGTAAAATTGCGCGCCATTTCAAAGTTGTTTATTTTGAAGCTGGAACGCTTCAATTTGCCGCCGGCTGCGCCCCTTCCCAACACGATTTTCTGCCCAGCCCCCTGTTCAGTTGCCTTTGCCTTTGCCGTTGTCGCTGCCGTTGCTGGTGGCTGCCTTTGTGCATACATACGAGGCAACTTAACACATTTCGAAGCACCAACTAACCAACTGAGCTAAAGGGAAGTGCGTCAATATACTCACACACATATTTTTGGAGTTGCGAGTCCAACAGAAACAGAAACCAAACCAGTTTCATTAGTGCTTGAAAAAGTTCTTTGCACTTCTTCATTTTTAAATTGCTTTTCCCTCGTTCTTTTTTTTTTTTTGAATACCCTGTTTCAAAACTGTAATTAAATTATGTGCATAAAACTCTAAGTGAGCAAATAAGGTTAGAATTAAAGATATAACAACTTTAGATAAGATTGGAGCTGGTGCAACTAAAGCGTATCAGTTTAATTTGGCAGGTAGAATCAATTCGAAATGGATTTAATAAAAACTGTACCCATGGAAAATAGTTAAAATATAGAGCTGTAAATTATTTAGTCGTACACTCTCCACTGGTGCACTGTTACAGGGTTTTTTTTTTGTGTTTGTAATTGTTTGTTCAGCCTTTCAAAAATATTAGCCAACAGTCAGCCACTTGGTTTGGACATATTTATTCAGGTAAATGTTGCAGTTTATTATTCTTTAAAAATTTTAAACAAGGGTCGAAAGATGTAAGACATCAGTGAAATTATATGATAAGATTTAAGTATATGAAATATAACAGTTTATGTCATAAAGCATATTTTTATAATTCACAAAAAAAGGGAAAACCAAATTATTAAAGTAAGCTTCTACTTTTAAGGTCGATTAATATAGAAAGTTTAGATAAACATGAACAGGAAATGTGATGAGCTAAAATTGATATCAAACATAAATAAATATATCAAAGAATATTTCGATAAGTCGCCTCTCTCTCTTTCCCTCTACCTAAGCCAAGTGCCAGATTGGTTGTATGCACGTGCTACTGTTTATTGAAATCAGTTTCAAATTATGTTACTGTGGGGCGTGCCTCAGGTAGTTTTTCAATTAAAAGTTCAACTTTGAAGTTGCTGTTGTTGTTATTGTTGCTGCTAAACATATTGCTGGTCTTGTGGTGAGCAATTTTTATAAACTATGCATATTGTTTAGGAAGTGAAATGAAAAATCAACAACAAAGGCGAAAAATTTACATAATACCAAGATGTTTTTGTGCTGTTACAACCACTGAGAGGCAGCCGAAAGCCGCAGCAGCAGCCAGCTTTAATTTGCATACGGCTAAAATGAAGCTAGAGAGCATAAGAAGCCAGAGCATCGCACAAGAGGGCGGAGAGGGAGAGGGGGCGGGAAGACTGGGCAGACACAAAGAGTGTGCGAGACAAAAAAAAAAACAGATTGAGGAATTACGGATAAGGCGGCAACGGAAAAACACAGCAAGAAGCATAGCGAAGGCGTTGGGTAAACGAGCATAAGAAGCATCATCAAAGAAGCTGCCAACGTCTCCTACATCGACGCGATTGGAGTTGAAGCATGAGCCGAAGCCAAATCATACAAATGTACATGCATACATACATATGTTTGTATGTATATGTGTAGCCATTGCCGCCATTATCGACAGCAAAACAAAGCATAAGAGGAATTTAACAAGCGCAACTGCCGCCCGTTTACAGCTGCCCAGAGCTAGCAGCGGGAGACGCCGTCTTTCACATCATTCAACATGCAGCAAACACATACACATACACATACACATACACATACACATCCGCATCATCGCTTACTGTGAAATTGTCCTGGCAACGTTGAGAGAATTTCATATTTTTAGGCGCTGGGCACAATAAATTTCGTCGTAGCCAAAGCTCAAGACGGCGATGCCAAAGACGAGACGACTGTGCAACAGAGCGAAAAGAGGCAGCCGGTATCAGGGAGCAGGGGTCAGGGGAGGGATCGAGGGAGCAACTGTAGAAACGTTGCCAACAGCAACGTAAATCAAACGCCGCGCCGCGTGTGCTTTCAATAACAATAAGTCTATAGAAGGTCCGGGGGGAATACATATGCCTAAATACAAAGTACTTATAGATGAACGCCACATAGCTTGTTAGACAGGCAACAAACTGTATCAAATTAGGTTGAACTCAGGTGTGGCATCTTATAAAATGGTTACTTTTTCCAATTACTAATGATAGCCAATAAATTGCTATTGAACGTTGCATTAATAATGTGCCAGGAAGTTGATTAAGACATAATTATAATTTTATTTTTCAACACAACTTTAAGAATTTTTTTGAATCGAAGCTTTGCTTAGATTTATAAAGAAATGGAGAAATTCATGACACAAATGTTCTCTTTACACGAATATGAATTTGTCATTTAAAGTATCAAGTAATCTCATTTGAATTAACATCCAACATTTATTTTCATCTATGCTAAGCAAAGCCGCAAACGCAAAAAAAAAAAAACAAATAAAAGAGAGAGACAGCTAGAGAGATAGACATAAAGTTTACACTATAAGCAAAGGAAAAACTATTTTAATAATGTCGAAATTTTAATACGCTTAAATATTAATTGAATTTGATGTTTAGTTTTTGTAACTTTTAAAAGCTTTTTTATGGAGCTTATGTATTTAAGCTGTTATGATTATTTTAGAAAACAAATTTCTAAAGGTAAAACAAACTGTTTTTCAAAGCCAAACACAACATATGAATTTTAATATAAATTTTAATAAAAATGTCCACATATATAAAAATTTAAAGTTTTCAATAAGCCAAAAAGTATAGTTTTGTTTAGTTTTTCAAATTAGGTAAATATGTCACGCAACATCGAGGTTTTAACGTAACGTTACGTTGGGTTTTTCAATTTGCTACGCAGATCCCTTTTGTTAAATTTTATGTAAAGAGTATCCTAAAACAAAGCGGAAATCAAGTAAAAAAAGATACACTTGATATGCACGTATAGCGGAGATACTCAAAAGTTTGGCTAGCCGAGACGCAGATGAACGCACGAATAGACGACGAATGGTTGCATGGATGGTTTGATAGATGGATGGATGGATGGTAGGATGGTAGTTAACTGACTGCCCGACAACATGCCTGCCTCTCTGCCTGCCCATCTACTTGAGTGTCTGGCGAGAACAGAGGACGACGCAAGCTCGGAGGCAGGGCCAGATGCTGCCACATTATTTTGCATTTTGTGCAGAAGCATAAAAACAGAGCCAAGCGCAGAGGCAGATACAGAGTCAAACGGCGGCTGCCCGCGCAGCAAGATGAATCCTATTTACGAGGCAAAACTCACTGACTGACGCTGTTTGTGTGTGTGTGTGTGTGTGTGTGTGTATCTGTGTGCATTTACTCGAGTATCTGAAAGTTCGTTCTGTGTGCGCCGCTTTGCTGCCTGTCAAAGTCAGTAAAATTTTGTTGGCACAAAAAGTAAAAAAAAAACGATACAAAATATGTGCAAAGGGAAAATGGTAAACTGCAAAGGTAATGGAAAGTGTAGTGCGAGTAGTTTTTTGCTTTTTGTTTGTGCCCCCGCTTTGGCATCAGTCAGAACTGTCGACTGTTGCCACAATCCTGGCTCACAGTCTATCCTTGGGTCCTGCTGTTTGGGCGGCCGTTGATGCCTTCAAGGCATTTGGCTTGTTAAGCAGCATAATTGAATTAAGCTAAATGCGGCATGGCGAACCAAGCCGACTGAAGTTAAATCGCAAAAAGTATTTGCAGTCAACAGTCACACAGATACAGATACTAATACACATAAATGTATATTACGTTACTCTAGAATATTCAACCTGATGGCTTGTCGGAAAAACATTTCTTTCTAACGATATCCTTTCTTGTTAGGTCGGTACGTAATCAAATTATGCATATTTAAGCTAAGCATCATTAAGCGAAGACAACAAGCTGCATTAATAGATTATAGTCCAATGAAAATAAAACAATATACTAAAGTCTTACTCTTAGGTGATAGATAAAAAACCGATGTTGACGACAATAGTGAGGACATTGAGATATTTAGTCCTAAGCATAAGCTTAGGCCTAAGTTTTGTCACTTTCTCTGATAGATAAGCGATACAAAAATAATAACTTTATGTAATCTCATAAATTGATTCTTGCAAATGTTTCTTAAGTTTGTGTTGAAAATTTATCTTCACATGTATTGGTAAGCTTTGAAAGCTCCTCCATTCAGCTTAACTTAAGAAACCTTTCGGATTAATTTACGTAAAATTGTTATCCCTCACTCAACAAAACTAAAATTATATTCATTTAGTATTTTTTCATTTTACAAAGCTTACATTTTGTTATTATTTAATGGATTCACCACATGGATTTGCTTGAGTAACTTTTCAAATAATATTCATAAATGTCAAAAGAAATTTAGCATTCGTGTCACTGCTGAAACTACAGTTCATATCTCAGAAGCTGGTCTCAGAGCTGGCTTCACAAAGAACATGCAGCAACAAAATTATTTATTTATATGCAAGCGTACACACACATATATATATATATATACACACACAGTATTATATATACAGGATACTCGAGTTGCAAGAACGCCGTCGTTGTTGCCGCTGGCTGCTAATGGGAACAGCCATTGAGTTTGGTAACAGAGTGCGGAGAGCGGGCCACCTTATAGGGGTCCACCTTATAGGAACTGTGTTATGCTCTCGCATGTTTTATAGTCTCTCCTTTCGTGTGTATGTATATGTGTGTGTGTGTGTGTATGTGTGTGCGAGTCCCATCTTTGTTGTTTCGTTTATTCGGTTGACTGGCATAACCTCAGCCTCGCGGCACCTCTGCCTTGTCGCCGGCCCCTGCAGCACCAGCCCACGCCCACCCGTTGCCCCGCCCGCCTCTCTACAGACGCTAGCTAAGTAGGAGCCTCACAGAGAGAAGCGCGCAGACGAACTGCTCGGTGGCTCGCTGGCTGCTGTTTCTATTGTCACCGTCTGTAACAATAGCGCAACGTAGGAGCGACTGTTGGATTGGCCGTCGGACAGACCAGCCGTGTGACAATTCGACCCCAAAAGGACCAGGCGCAGGCCAGGGAGACACAAGCAGCAAAAACAAATAACATAAAATAAAATAAAAAAAGCAAGCAGAAAAACAACAATAACAACAACAAGGAGTTCAAAGCAGAGTTCGCATTTTGTCGTCCTGTGCTCGGATCGTGTATATGAACTGTTGATGGTGTTATGGCGATATGTCGCTGACTACCGACTACAACCGACTGGCGTTCATTGCCACAGTTCCCCATCCCTCCCGCAGCTTATAGGCAACATACAAAAATGTTTGTGCAAAAACAATGCGCAAGCAGCAGGCATCACAAACATGATAGTCTCTGCTGTAAAGGAGGGGAGGGGCAGAGCGTGCAGAAAAAAAAATTAAAACAGCGTCTCTGAGCACTCGGTTTGGATAAAAATGAAATAAAAATCGATAAGTGTAGGCAACGTTTGAATAGTCGCTCGCTCTCGATGCGGTTGTGTGTCGTTCAATGTGAATACCTTCTGCGGACAGGGGGATAAACCGACGGGCAATGGAAGCAAGTGTATTGAATGATGAGATGAGTTGCGTGAGACGCTCTCTATAATCTCGACTTTTATTATACTCAGCCTGTGTACTTGTATTGTTTGTTATTTCTTGGAAAACTAGACGTCGCCTCATTGGCTATATTGGCTAGTTATTTGGGTAATACTTAGTTCTGAAAAACTTATATATTTTATGCATAAGTCGTCTTAAATATAATAAGCTAGGGACAACATTTCAAACTTTATTAAGTACGGCTTAGGTTGTTCTCTTACTGACCTGTTACCATTTTAATTCTACAAATATATATTATATAATTCGCAGTCCACAATGGTAATTTGTTATTATGTTTCTGCTGTTCGTCTGTCCGTATGAACACAATTTTTTTTTTGTCGCCATTGAAGCTAGAGACTTGAAGCTTGCAATATATATTAGTGATAGCCCGTGTTATCTAAAATTTGTTTTTATATGCATAATATTCAATTTTTTAAAGTTCCATGACTATCAAAAAAAATTCATTTCTTAAAACGAATTTTCGTTTAGATTGATACCACATTTAAAATAAGTGCTTTAGCAAACATACGTTTTATTTATTTTTGCAAGCATCCACTCTACATACATATATATTGCTAATTAGAAATATTTTGTTTGACCTTTGATGCGTTAATAGCGTTAATAGCGAGCAGACACACGAAAAGAATAAAAACAAACTTGAAGCAGGGCTTTATCCCCATTACGCATACGACATGTAAGCCTTACACAAAGTGCATTTAATGCTTGCCAATTTAACAAGGCAGACAAAAGGACGCCCAGCAGCAATCAGTTGCTGTAATTAAAACTGTATCCCTTGTCCCCTTTCCACGCCCTTCTTCCCCTTCCCGCTGCTCTTAGCCTAGCCTACTGGCACTTGAAACACAACGCCTGGCAACGAAAAGCAGGGCAACTGGAAACCACTCGAGCCAAATAACTCATGTCTCGAGTGCTGTTGAAATGAGTTTGAGTTTCCATTTTTATGACCAGGTGAGTGGGCAGGCTTACAAATTGCTTCAACCTGGCGAACCGTCGATGACACCACATCATTATAATCATCATCACAAAAAAACTCAACATTTATTCATTCATTCATTTTCTCACAAACGGCAGATTAGCCTAATTACATTCAGTAATCGCTTGGCTGCGAAACATAAAAGCGTTCTCACTCAAACTCAACTTGGAAAATTATTTGATTTAAGCATGGCAAATTCACATCATTTACTCCTGAATGAATTCATTTTAATTATTTACATTTCACTTTATTAATAAATCCAGATGAAAAGTTAAATAAGATACAGAATTTCAGCTGATCTATAAAAGTCTAGCCAGGATTGGAGTAATTTTTTCCAATTATATTGGATTTGTGCAACGTCCGTTCGTATTGGTTTTCGTCTTTGCCACGTCGGGTTTTTTCATATTTGTTAATTATTTATTTAAAACTGTACGCATTATTGAAAACAACGTTTTATTTTTAATTTTTGGCCAAAAATCAATCAAGTGGAAAACATTTTTTTTTTTAATATTTAGAACGAAAATATATATTCTTAATCAATTGTGTATTTATGAACCAAAACTAGTTTATGATTTTACACAGGTCGGCAATCGGAAAATAAATGTGCTTGTCAAATTTGACGACTGCCAAATATTGTAAAATTTTAACAATCCAGCTAGATTTCATTGCGATAATAAAATGTTTTTAAAGAGCAGTTAAGAAGAAATAGATATTTTAGTTTCAACGTTGCGCAGTATTTGTTGATACCCGTTTGGAATCTTATGTTCATCTCTCGCATTCAGAGAGAGCTTTGCACAACTCTTGGACGCATTGTTCTTAATGTAATTGAAAGGGGTGGCAGACAGAACCCATTTGTGGATAGACATCGGTATGATTTGCCTGCCTATCACCCAACAAAAACAAACAAACTGGGCGTGGGGCAATCAAATTAATTTAGTTTATGCATTTCGCTCGCCTGTTGACGGCTGGCTTTGAAACACTTTGCGTTAAGGTGGGGGAATGTATCCCTTTGTGCGCACACAAACATACAACACTAAGTGTAAGGCGCATTAAATATGCATTAAATTGCTATGGGAAAAGCGGCAACTGATGTTAACGGCCTGACACTAACTGCTGACATTAGACATTACCGAAGGCAAAGCCAATGGCAAAATGGGCTGCGTATTTACAATTAATCAATACGTAACAGCAACAACAAAAACGACGACAACAACAATCGACAATGAGTCATCGACAGTGCTGTGGCAGCAAGAATCTGTCAAGTCATGGTACATAGAACATTACACATACGCCGCATGTGACTGCCAAAAAATTCCGCCGCGCTAGTTGTAGGTGCAAACTTATTGCCCAAGTGCTGAAAACCACAAAGCAGCCACCAGCCCACAATCACAGCTGCGGCCAAACACACAAATACCCAAATACCCAAATGTGTTCATGAATGTGACGTCGTGTTTCGCTGCTTGCTTCTAAATGGCAACGTCATTAACACGTCACGCGTCATTTAAAAAATATATACACATGTTACGAGTCCTCAAGTTTACCCGATCGCTAAACACCCTACAAATACAAATACCTCTAACATGGGCTATGTGAGCTATATATTATGTTAAATACGTTTGATCAATATTCCATCATATTCACAACGATGACGATAATGAAAATAATATATTAATTGATAGCTCATGACATTGATCAAAATATATACGACAAATAGATAGTAATCAAAGATGATAATTAAACTAAAATGCATCTACAGACATTGAGATAATGCGTAAGTCCTATGATCGCACGCACAGCTAAACTAGTCATATACTTAATGTGGTACAATATGTCTCCATTTACTTGCAACACACAAGTTATTAAAACCTTTGGTACAAATTTTTATTGCGTGCAGGGTATAAAAGTATAAAAAACAAACTTACGACCCACAACAATGAAAACAATCACATGGCAGCACAAAATTTGGGCCATTATAATCCACCTCGCGCTTGTAACCTGCCTAACACGCAGTGCACGCATTAAGTTTTTGGTTTTCCACAAGTTCGTACGGTTATTGTGTGGCATATTTACAGCTTGCCACATGTAACTGGTCGCTTTTGGTCAGGCATTGAAAACCTAGAAAACAAATCTATAAACTTGTTGTGGTGTACAATCAGATTTGATTTCTATAAACCAAATTGTAGTTTAATAAACACATGGCAAACATTAAAAAAAAATTGCAAAGGCCCGCTAAAAATAAATCGCGTTTGCCCTTAAATTAAGTTCTCAAATAAAGATAAGCAAAGAACTAGACACCAATAACAATTCAACGTTTCAGGGTGATAAATTTAACAAGTGCTAATGGAATGAACAGCTCCTCAGTCTACATTTATAAGTGTATGCATAAATTAGTATATAAGTAAGAACACTATCTGTAATTTGGCTTAATGGGAGCTAAGTTCGTATTATTAAAATATCCAAACTTCCAAGTTGCTTGAAACGATAATAGACAATACAAAATAATAATATTACAACTAAGCTGACCAGTTTGTTGATAGCTTTCATTTATCCTTTACTTGATTACAAAAAAAATATACCATAATTATAATTGCTTTCTGATATGCCTATTCTGATATAACATAAATTAATATTATCTTTTCAACGCCAAAACTCAATTTTTATAGACACAAATACTTTTATTAAATCTGTGTTTCTTTTACAAAAAATTATTATCTCAAAATTTAAAGCATTTTTGCGGATTCAGGCCCACAAATTTTAATGGGTATATAAAAAATACAGCAAAACATGATATTTGACTATCATATTCCAACACAAACAACAACAAAAAGTGTTTGTATCCTGCACATTAAATGACTGCTTCTTGACATCGATTTAATATGCCCATCAATTTTAGTTGATGCTGTCAATTCATAAATATGAAACCGACGCCTGCAGCTCAATAGAATGAGAAGCAAAAAGAGCAAACAGAATTAACGGTAAACCAGCAGTGGAAGATTGGCCCCCACAACACGAACATGAGCAACAATGACAAAGCGTGAAATGAGGCGAAATCAAAAACAACGACACGCACTCAAAAGCAAAAGAGACAAGACGAAAGACCACAACGACATCAAAGCACATGCACAGGTATCTTATGGATACAAGCGATGGACAGCAGCTAAGATACAAGTACTTTGAAAGCTGCGCTTGGCAGACAGGAATGTTTATTCGTCTATTTGTGTATGTGTGTGTGAATGCTTGTTTATATGTGTGTTAGCTAGATAAAATACCTACACAGATACATATACCACCAACGAGCAGGCAATATGTAAGAACGAAAAAAATTGTATCTACATCTTATTTGTTTTGCTTTACCGCGTTGGGGGCCAAAGGCGAACCAGCGGGCGAGAAGGGGGCGTGGACTGGAGTAGAGTAGAGAGTGGGCAGGGTGGGAGCAGCAGAGACTATGGGGTCACACGAGCGCGCATTTCTTCACAATTTACGTCGTCGTCGTCGTTGTCGTTGTCGTCGACGTTCTGTTTCTTGTTGTTGTCTTTGTGCTTGGGCTATCTGTATCTAAATATGTGTGTACATATATATGCGTGTGTATGTGTGGCGCTATATTGACGTATCTGTGTATTCCTAAAGACGTGCCAGCAGCTAACAACAACAACAACAATCGTAACAACAACCAAACATCATTTACACGCGTGCTCTTTCTCACACGCACGTTGTTTATACTAGGTGCTGTTGGCGCAAGGGAGCGCGGCGGTGAATGTGTGCGTGTGTGTTGGTGTGTGTGTGTGGGCGGGCATCTCTGAGATACTCACTAAATATTTGCGGATAAATGGTGAAAATTTTGACTGCTTTTTATGCACTTCACAAACACGAATAAAATTAAGTGGGGAGAGCACTTCTTTTTGCTCTTCTTTTCTTCTTCTTTTGGTTTTGTTATTGTAGAGCAAGAGCTTGGTTAAAACTTTTTTTATTTGCACTTTTAATGGTTTGTTTTGGCACTTTTTATGCACTTGCAATCGCGCGCGCTTTACCCAATCAATTCAATAATTTGTATTATAATTCTTATATGGCAGTTTTGAACGGCCACGACGACAACAAATAACTTTAAAAACTTTATTGCTCAAAAGCGACGGCGGCGACGAGGAAACGTTGGCAAGAGGCGAGACGCATCGCGACAAAAGGAGACGAGACGAGACGAAACGACACATTCATTACGACCCCGGCACGTACGTAAGACTAGTCGCGGCGAAATCGCACAAAACATTTTTATATCCCTACAATATCCTCGTCGATGTCCTCGTTGTACTTCGCGTAGCAATCGTCGCCGTTGTCGACATCGTCATCGTTATCGTTGTCGTCGTTGTCGTGTTGTTGTTGCTTCGCGCGCGCCGCAAAGAATGAGAAGAAAAACTCAGCGCGCGACTCAAGCCGAAAAACAACAAGAGCGTAAAATAAAAATAAAAAAAACAACAAAGTCATAAATGAGAGAGCAAACCCAGAGAGCGCACGCAGAGCAACGACTCACGAAACGAGCGAGCGTAACACAAAAAAAGAAAAATCGAAACGAAACCAAACATCACAAAGGTGGAGGGCAGACGTGTGTGGTGCACCAAACACGTAAAATCACTTAGTACCTCGAAAGAGCGCAGCACAAGAGCACAAAACCAGAGCAACAACAACAGCGGTAATAGCTGAACAGCGTTGCCAGATTGAATTGACGGCCATACAATAAAACAGCATTTGCTAACAACTGCTCTCAATAACAGGTGGTAGCTCTGTTTTGCATATATAAATACCGTTTAAATTATAGCATTTAAATCATTTTGAGCATATTTTTGACATATTCGGAACTTACTTGACGAAAATTTGCATAAAGTGTCATAAAGTGGCATCGCCTTTTTAACAGGACAATATTAATTAGTTAGTATTCCTATTTGTTTACCTAGAATGAAAAAGGAAATAAAAATAATTTAATTTTATTTATTGAAAATTTTATGCTATTCTTAAATATAAAAAATCGCATTGTTTGGTTTATTTAAATTTTCCTATAAACTGTAATTAATTAATAATTGGATGGCTAATCTGGATGGGGTTTCTTTTCTTTTCTATCCTAACTATGAATCAACAAACATCGAAAACTGCGAACAATGCAGGTTCAAGTCATCATAAATCAAAAACATTTCATGCTGCCAACAAAAACAAGAAATCTGGCAACATTCCGAAGCACACTCACAAAATATGTCAAAAGTTAAAAGTAATCGCATAAGTAGCCCAGGCAAAGTCATTCAATAGACGCACACACACACTCAAAGCCACATAAAAACACGCACACACATACACACACATAGACAGAATAACAAAGGGAAAGTTAACAGGGAACTTGACGTTTCCGAGGCGCAGCTTAATTTTCATGATTTTTCCATTAACTATAAATACAAAGATGTGGCGCTCTCGGCTATTACACAGCGCCATCTATCGGCCAGCATAGTTTGGTGTTATTTTTCGAATCGGCATTGGGGGATAAAAGCTGCCCAAAATACAAGCACGTGAATTCGAGGCGTCGTAGTAAGGGTAATAGAACTATAAGATAGCTGCAAGCGAGAGCGCCCAATTGCTGTGCAAGAGAGCAAACACACACGCTCTCTCTCTAAATTTCCCTCTCCAAGAAGAGAGGGAGAACTCAGGCGCAGCCACACTACCACCACCATTGCAGGATACAACACAAAATAAAAAACAACCCTCAACACAACTTAAGCGAACAATAGATGAATCAAAATATGTATGGATATGGATTATAATAAAAATGGGGCACACAAATTAAGAGAGGACAAAGCGGGGTATGGGGAGCATGCGAAGCAACAGAAGGACACACCGAAGTGTAGACACCAAATTGGTGCTGGTCTTGCAGTACTTAAATATAAATATTCAAATATTTCTTAACGCGTACGAGGAATATACGGAACAGGGAGTTGCAGCTGCTGCGTCTGTAAGTAATTTACATTGATTTAACACAGCCGAAAACAACAACAATACCACTAAAAAAAACAACAGCTACACAATTAAATCATAAAGGAAAATGTGTGAAATAAACACACGACAAACAGGGGGCGAAACCACTTTGGTAACTTATCGAAAAACCTGTTACAGGAACGACCCATTACCCCGATATTCAAGCACAGCACAATCCCCCTCTTTCTATATAAATGCTTCTCTTTGTTTCTTTGCCTTGTAAACCTTATACGCTGCTGTGTAAACATTTCAACGCAGTTCAATCAAAATACAATTAACACATTTGCATAAGAGTGTGATGTGTGTGTTTGTTTGAATGCACAGCGTATCTCTCACAAGATAAACTATCACAACAAAGTCAATAACGCCAACAGCATGAGACGGCACAAATGTGCCAAGACAGACATAATACACACCTTGATTTTATAGCTGTTCTTGTTCTTGTTATTGTCGATATATATTCTTTTGATTATAAGATACAAATGTATCTCATAAACGTTTGCACCGACATTGAAAGGAAGAAAAAATAAAAAACAACTCCAATTCGCGTAAGACAGCCGACAAACCGTGGCCAAAAAAAAAATTATTGCCATCAACCATAATCCATATCATCCTTGTGGTTGTTACTGCGACACGCAACACATAAGCGATGACAAACAAAAACAACAAAAACCCGTAAAAAAGAAACACATACATAATTAATATGTATATGATATACATATTCAGGAAAGGAACATGAGCGCATAACAATTTTTTCTTATTTTATAGCTTTCCTGCTGCTGGTTACACAGTGCGTATACGCAACCGGCAGGCAGCAGTCGTGCAAACAATAAGTTTGAGAAAGACATGCTTTAGCTATTGAGTTAACTGGGAAGACGCTCTTCAAGTTTTTAAACATCTGGCAACGGCAAAGTTGCAATGCACAAACATAGAATCAGAAAGTCAACAAAAGTAAGGATATTCTGAATTTGCATGTAATTATCTGTGGTACTATATAATGTCACATCTGGTGTGCAAATATATGTATACCCTATTTTTTAGTGTAAATATATTTTATTTCAATTTACATGCACTAAACTTATGTATACCTGTGAGTAACTCAAATATTTTGGACAAAAAAGAGGCGCAGATAATGGTCAGTAACAGCATAAGGCAGAAAACAAAAACACAGATAAATACATACTCAGTACAAAAGCCAACGAAGTTAACCAATAAAAAACTAAAAGCAGCAACACATCGAGACACGAAAAAACCACAACAGCAACAACTGAAATGCAACTCTCGCTCTCGTCGCTCTCGTTTCAGTGGCGTTTGACTCCTTGCTCAGTGAAATGCAAATGCCAAAACCGTGAAAACAATGAAACAAAAAAAATGGCGTTTAATTTGCTATGTGCGGTTTGTTGTTGTTTTCTCCTTTGATTTCATTTTTATTGCTGTGGCTTTTATGCTGTGTGGTAAATGGCCAAACGTTTAGCGGCGACATTTTCATTGTGTACGAGCGAGTACGTGTATGTATGCATGTGTGTGTATGCATGTGTGTGCATATATCCACTTGATGGCATTGAACTTAACTGCCCACGGCCAAATGCCCAAATGCAGTGTGCCCAATTGTTAGCGCCAATAAAACGCTGCAATTATAAATTCAGCTGTCAATTTTAGTTTCATTCATTTAGCCAAGGGAGGAGTTGCCGCCATATTTTCTGCTGCTGCGTCAGAAATTTTTGCAACTGATTTTCCTTACTTCTTGAATAATTATCACAATTTAATTGTAATTCAGTAAATAAACATCGATAAATTGATTAGATAAAAAATAATACTAAACTTTTTTGCTTTGCATATGTAATAATCAGTGGATTAAGTGCCAAGTGATCAACAGGTCTGTTCCTAAGCCGTTTGAGAATCAGAAGTTAACAGAGCCAAAATTATTCCATTGAAATTATGTTGCTTTTTATATTAGATTCGTAAATAGTATAATCTTTTATCATTATACTCAGAACATGTTTTGTGTTGATTCAAGTGCTCAAATTAAATTAAAACTCAATGTTTATAACTAAGTTAAGACCCTCATTTAGCTGAATGACCAATTCTCTTTTTTATTGCCTTTACCACTTGACACCAACCGCTATAATTACAAAAAACATCATTATTATCAACTTCATCATCATGATTACCGCATTCAATTTTTTTCTCGGCTCCGCGCACGACAATTAATGCAAAACTTGCATTAAATCACATCACTAGCGACGCCAAATGACGAGAATCGTGCCGATTTGCTTTAATGAATTTGAACTGAAATTGCTGTGAAATTGAGATTTCCTACTTGAGTACAATCAAAATTAACTTCAAAAGAAGCTCAAAACGCTTCGGGTTGAACGCAACGGCAATACGGCAAAATGAAGGGAGCCAAGCTAAGCCGAACTAAACTGACCCATAGATGAAGGATCTCATCCCAGCACTTGGAGACCGCAGTCTGTCAGTGCCAACTGCTGCTCAAGCTGAGTGCCAGTCAATTTGTTCGACTAATTGGCATACATTCATCAGGGAGCAAGCGAGTGTATAAGAGCGCTTAAAATCCAATGAGAACTGCTATGTGTATTTTCAGATTGGCCTCAAAAACTGCTGCACAAATCACATTAAAACCTGAGCACTTGATTAATGTGGCATGGCACACATACTTCTAGAAAGGGAAAATGTGTGTTTCCTGTTCCTGTAACTCAAATGTAATGCCTGTGAACTAAAATAGTGGCTTTATGTACACAAAAAAATAAAGTAAGATAAAAATGTCATGGTATATACAAGTAGAAATTCAATACAGTACCTTTAGTTATTTTTATTTTTTTTATTATTAACAGATGACAGTGTAACCATATATTGCATTTTCATCACGTATTATTAAGTCTTTTTCAAATTTGTGTATTTTAGTATTTCCTCAAACAATACCTAAATTTATACCGAGCAGTTTATTTATTCTATTATGCTTTTCATAGACGATATTTCCAACTATGCAACACTTCAGGTCGAAAACAAAAACTTTTTATTGAACACTGCATGTTCCAATTAATGAATTTTCCTCGTCTTTGTTCTGCTCTCTATCTGTAACATCATTAATTAAGCTCTCTTTGGACATGGCCCCGAAGCAAATATATCCCTACTTATTGCCACCTTTCGAATGAGTTCACGTCTGCCAGTCTGTGCTGAATGCTTTGTGCCGTTTTTGAATTGAATTCAAGTAGAGACGAGCTCTGCACAATATGAAGAATAAATATGCATATATAAAATTGCACCACACAATAACAGCAACAACAACAGCAGGAGCAGAGCCAACAGCAGTATTGTTACCAAGCTTACATTGACATTCATATAGCGTCCGCTGGCATTTCTCCACCCACTCTGCAAGAGAGATTCTCAACTTTCAGTTCGAAATTCGTGCACAGATTTACACAATCTGCTTTCAAGCATACATACGCACATACGCACTTACATATATATGTATATATATATTTATATGCAAGGTATTATATGAGTGTACAGAGCGTAAACATACTTTGATCTTTGACAAAGTTGTTGTCTGGGCAGCAGCCGTTGAATGCAAAATTAATTGCATATTTGGTTGTGCTACATACGTTTATGTATCTCACAGATACGGTATGATACAGTATCAAGTAAACAGGCAACTTATTTGTGACAGCTGGCACTTCGAAAGCACACAATTGATGGCTTGATGAAGTAACTTAAAATAACACTCCAGAAATAACAACTACAGAAGTAGGAATGCTGATACTAATTTATATATGGGCATTTCCACGGTAGCGAACAGGGCTGTCGTACACCTTTAAAGTGAAAAAAATTCAAAGTAAAGCATATTTTGATATCTTCTGACACATT